>JAESUZ010002497.1:600000-775000 GCA_017311185.1 Proteles cristata cristata | reverse complement strand
GCCTATGTGATTGTTTTCTCTTTTTGTTAATTACACAAAAAGCGATGATGCCATCTTACTTTTTGTTTGCAGGTGCTCCTTCCGGAGCAGACAAGCCTTTATATCTGTTTAAAAGAGAAAGTGGTCATCTTGCCTTTTGTGACATGATCCAGAATCCTCCCAATGAATGTTTATTTCTGTGAGCATCTTAATTAAGTATGCCACTAAGAAAGTCAAGATTAATGCTCTCTGGAGCAATAATTTAATAAAAAAGAAATGGAATGTATTTTGTGTTTCATAAAGAAGAAGTATTGTTGAAGAACTTTGTTTTTTAACCTGTGAAAGAAAAATGTGAAACATTTTTTGATGGAGTTACTTGAAAGATGTAAGAGGGGCACCTGTTTGGCTCAGTTGAAAGAGGAGGCAACTCTTGTTGTAAGCTCAAGCCCCACGTTGGGTGTAGAGATTACTTAACAATAAAAATCTTAAGGGAAAAAATGCTAATGAGGAGTGTGACATTCTGGTTGGTGGGATGATTTCAATAATTATGAGGTGGGCGTGGCTAGATTGTTTTATTAAACCGAGGTGCTCAAGAGAATGACCTGCTCGCGCTTGTATTCCTATAGCTTTGCTAGAAAATGTGTTCTAGGCAGAATTTAGTATATCTTGTGAAGGGTTGTACTTGATCAGAGAAGAGAGTCATCAATGGTAAAGGAGAAAAAAGAAAGTTCTTTATGTTTTCTATCAAAGAACTGGAGATGATTAGACAAATCTCAATTTTTAAAACATTTCATAGTTGTATTTTATTTTTAAATTTTTTATTTTTTTATTTTTTTTAAATCTTTTAAATGTTTTATATTTCTGAGAGAGAGAGAGAGAGCATGAACAGGGGAGGGTCAGAGAGAGAGGGAGACACAGAAACCGAAGACAGGCTCCAGGCTCTGAGCTAGGGGTCAGCACAGAGCCCGACGCGGGGCTCGAACCCACAAACCGTGAGATCATGACCTGAGCTGCAGTCGGACGCTCAACCGACTGAGCCACCCAGGTGCCCCTAAAAAAATTTTTTAAGGTTTATTTATTTATTTATTTATTTATTTATTTCTAGAGAGAGAGAGACAGCGTGAGCAGGGGAGGGTCAGAGAGAGAGGGAGTCACAGACTGAAACAGGCTCCAGGCTCTGAGCTGGCAGTCAGCACAGAGCCCGACGCGGGGCTCGAACCCACGAACCGCGAGATCATGACCCAAGCGAAAGTCGAACGCTCAACCGACTAAGCCACCCAGGCGCCTCTAAGGTTTATTTATTTTTGAGACAGAGACAGAGCACTAGTGAGGGAGGGGCAGAGAGAGGGAGACACAGAATCTGAAGCAGGCTCCAGGCTCTGAGCTGTCAGCAAAGAGCCTGACTTGGGGCCTGAACCCACACCGTGAGATCATGACCTGAGCCAAAGTCAGATGCTTAACTGACTGAGCTGTCCAGCTACCCCCATAGTTGTATTTTATTTTATATAAATAAGTATAGGGGTACCTGGCTGGACCAATCAGTAGAGCATGTGGCTCCTGATATAGAAGTTATGAGTTCAAGTCCTATTTTGGGCATAGAACTTACTGTAAAATAAAATAATAAAATAAAATAAAGCCAATGAAAATAAACAAACAAGTATAATGTTACCTACCTATGCTCTCCAATATTCTAAAACTTCCAATATTCACAAAATCACTTTTATAAAAATATACGCACTGTATTTCTGAGATGTTTACAGTTTATCATTTATATACAAAAGGTTTGCAATTAATAGTACTTTAATATTGATTGTTTCAGAGTTTGGCTTTTCTGGGAAGGAAAACCTCAATATAACGTATATAGGGGAAAAAAAATGCAAAACAAAACTAACCTCAAACTAAAACCTGAGCTCAAAGCAGTGTGCTGTAATGGACAAAGGAGGTCAAGGTCAGTGGATTTGGGTTAAGAAATGGAGCTCTCGGGGCGCCTGGGTGGCTTAGTCGGTTAAGCGTCCGACTTTCGCTTAGGTCATGATCTCACGGTTCGTGGGTTCAAGCCCCACATCGGGCTCTGTGCTGACAGTCGGCTCAGAGCCTGGAGCCTGTTTCAGTCTGTGACTCCCTCTCTCTCTGACCCTCCCCTGCTCACGCTTTCTCTCTCTCTCCTAGAAATAAATAAAATATTAAAAAAAAAAAAAGAAATGGAGCTCTCTCATCAGGGAGGAACTTTGGATAATCCAATACTTTTTGTCTCAGCCTTCTGATCTGTAAAATGTGAGATTTGTATTTGTTGATCCCTTCCAGGTCAAAGTGTTTCTGATTCTATTTGTGATTTTAAGAAAATGATTGGACCAGGTAAAGCCAAATTTGGCTGATATGAAACCTAACAAAAGCAAACATGATTTCACAAAGCATCTCTTAGCAGAAGTAATTTCTTTCTCTCCTGTTCTTTCCCTTCTCTTTTTGGCAGTATGATATCCCCATCACTTCCTCTGTGGGGGATAGAAATACAGTCTTTCTTCTTCCTTCACTTTCCAGGGACTTCTTTGGCTGAGAGAGGAAATGGGAAAGATGTAACATTGAAGAGCCCGGAATATTCTACGGAAGCAGGCATGAGGAACCAAGAAAAGACAAGAATGAGGAGCTAGCAAATTGAGAAGGAAGGCTGGAATGGTGAGTGTTTTAAAGAGAAGGATTGAAGAAGTTCGAGTCGCTGATATTGGGGAAAAGGAAAGGAAAAGTTGGTGTTTGCTAAGGAAGACGTTTATGACCATTTGCTCTGTGTCATGCAGTTAAATTCAATTTTTTGCTGCCTCTTCAAGAGACCCAGAGGTAAGATCTCTTCATTTGTCTTTGGAGCAGGATTCGTCTTCCTTATAAACATGACAATGTGAATTACCTGCACGTGACAAGGTCCCATTGTTTTTAGTTTATGATCTAGGAAGCTACTTCAATTGCAGGCATCACTCGTAATGTTACTTACAAACAGAAAAAAACAGACTCTTTCTTATGTGTCAGCTTCTTCTCATAGATTTTCTTTAATATTTTGAACAAGTCATCAATATGGATTTCCCCCCATCTAAAATTCCGCTTTTGAAAAGCTGGGCAACCTTATCTTGAGATACTGCAATTCTGCTTTTAGGAGCATCTCAAATAAATATTGAATCAAATATTCACAATCCTGCAAATTTCTGCAATCACGTCAGCTATTGCTATTTGTTCTTTGCTAGCTAGATATAAAATTAATTAGGTTAGTTGGATTATGTTAACATTACATTCTTAAAAACAATCATTAATATAAATATTAAAAATAAATATTAATATAACAAATGTAACTTTTTTCATCTTTTTTTTAAATAAAAGTAATCTCTATACTCAGTGTGGGTCTTGAACTCACCACCTTGAGATCAGGAGTCAGATGTTCTACCATTGAGCCAGCCACACACCCCTGGAGTGAAACTCTGAAACATATGATGCATAAAAAGTATGAATGTATTCTTGCAACCAAATATTTGTATGTGGAACATGATTCCCCCTCTTAGTTTGTACAAAGTTACTTAGAAATGGATATAGCTGGGAATGGATTGGGGCTTGGTCTGGTTGTTAGAATGGACTGTTTCAAACACAAAAGACCCTCCTCAGCTCTTAACTCTGTTCATATTGCCAGCGACCTCTAAAAACAATCACTCCATCGTAATTACATTCTGTGTTCCCATCTGAATCAAGGCTGAACTCAGGTTCCCCTGGGGGGCTGAAAGGTTTAGGGACGTCATAAAAAAGTTTGAAATTGCACAGAAGTGCTGTAGTAACCTACCCACCAGCTCTGATCTCCACTCGCACCCTCACTGGCTGGGTTATTCCTTCAGTGAAACAAATCAAGAACGAGAAAGAGGCCTTTGGCTCTCTCTCTGCCCCGTGTGTACATGGTGCCCTCTAGGGGCAGAGTGTAGCATTTCCAGGAAGGGAATGCAGACTCTGACTCCATAGCACACCAAGATCTTCCTGCTACCTTGTTTATATCAACTTTATTGGAATTAAATGTAAAAAAGGTAGAAAACAATATAGTTTTATTTGCAATTTAAGATGCAAGTTGCTATGGCAAAATAAAATAGTTTATAGTTATTCCTTTTATATGCACTTTATATATTAGCCTTTTAGACATTTATATATATATGTCATTTATATATATATATATATATGGAATAAAGTTAATCATTTGGGAAGTTTAACAATAATGAGAAAATTCTCTTCAAAAGAATTTCCTTAATGTGCTATTGGTATACATCTCATAATAGCCAAGATGTTTATATTAAGGGCCTGAACCCAACTCATTAAATAAAAATTAAGGCACATTTCTTGAAAAATTGCTAAAGAAGAAGGTATGTCAAAAATATGCACTAATTTTTTCAAAAGGACATAAACTGTAGTTTTAGGCACTGTCTTCTCTTCAAATTTCCTTTACCAACAATATACAGTAGGACTTTTGATGTCCAGATGACACTGTAGAAGGATGACTAAGGCTGTCATGTGCAGAAAAGCTTGTATATAGTGCAGATAAAATGTAGAGAGATTATTCCAAAATTAAAATTTTCAGTATAATCAATTAATACCTGAAAGTCTTAAAGTATCTTTATATGATTAAAAGACATAAATCTTTGTATATTATGCCTCTGGGGTCATGTCTTGAAATGGTACTTGAAATGCAGAATCTCCACTTTTAAAATGACTTTTAAAATGTTCTACACAAGCAGATGTCTAATTTCTGTGCTGTTTTATAGACTCTTATAATGAAGTTTGTAAATAAAATGTTTATAATAAACAGCATATCAGTTGTGAGAGCCAAGTACTTCTTCTAAGCCCCTAGTGTAAAATAGATGCATTCCAAATATGGAATGTTTACTTATTTTTTGAGAGAGAGAGGTAGAGAGAGCAAGGGGAAGACATAGAATCTTAAGCAAGCTCTAGGCTCCGAGCTGTCAGCACAGAGCCCGATGCAGAGCTTGAACTCTCAAAACTGTGAGATCATGACCTGAGTAGAAATCAAGAGTCAGATGGTTAACCAGCTGACCTACCCAGGCGCCTTGGGATGTTTAATAGATAGACATTGACCTTTTAAAAATGCAATATTAAGGAGCCCCTGGGTGGCTCAGTTGGTTAAGTGTCAGACTTCAGCTCCGGTCATGATCTCAGGGTTCATGGGTTGAAGCCCTGCATCGGGCTCTCTGCTGACAGCTCAGAGCCTGAAGCTTGCTTTGGATTCTGTATCTCCCTCTCTCTCTCTCCACCCCTGGTTGTACTATATTTCTCTCTCAAAAATAAATATTAAAAAAATTTAATTCCCATTGTTTTATTATATTCAAAGCTGAAATTCACCTGCTTCTTATAAAATATATTCTGTTCATTTAAGTAAGACTTTACTTCAATCTTCTTCAATTTCCTTCTACCATACTCTACAGTGGACCTACAGGTGAGTTGTGCACATGTTGTAAACTTTTAGTAAATCACAGTTTTAACTCTTAGTTCTGAAGTATCATCTTTGGGAGCGCCCGGGTGGTTCGGGTGGTTAAGTGTCGGACCCTTGGTTTTGGCTCAGTCCATGATCCCAGGGTCGTGGGATCAAGCCCCACATTGGGCTCTGCACTGAGCATGGAGCCCACTTGGGATTCTCTTTCTCTCTCCCTCTGCCGCTCTCCCCCATTTATGCTCTCTTTCTCTGAAATTAAAAAAAATAAATAAAGTAGCATCTTCATCATATATAAATGTAGTTCAGAGGTGATTCTACACATTACTGGCTTCTTCCTCCTGCTGTGAACAGGGCACTTGCCTTGTGTGTGCCTATTATGAGAATCATTACCTCCAGTAGGTCTATGCCACCAGCTTCTTTTATTTTCTTTTCAAAGGTATCACATTCTGTTTGTAAGTTTGCAGAATTCCCATTCCCATCAAGGGTATGAGTATTTTTAGGATCAACATCAATATGCTTTAAAAAAAAAAAAAAAAGGCATTCCACACCTCTGATTGGGAGATTTCAGGACACTTGATGGAAAATTCTACATATTCATCCATGTGAAATGTCTTCACATATTTAAAAGAGAGGTCTCCATTCTGATAATGTCCTGTTAGTTTGTTTTTGGTTTTGTTTCTGGGTTTGTTTTTTTTTGTTGTTGTTGTTGTTTTTTTTTTTGGAGGGTGTGTGTGTGAGTATAGTTGACCACTATTAGGATTTTTTTTATAAGATGCTAATGATGTATATTAGCATGTCTGGTATACCAACTCACTCTTCTGAGGCTAGAGCAGCAGGGACCCCTGATAACTTTTCAAGAGAGAAAAGTCACCTGTCTATCGTGCATTATTAAATATTCAGCTGGGTTGATTTCGTCTCCCTTGGCAAAAGTTGGAACACTCACACAAACACCAACTTCTGAACCTCTTGTTACTAACAGAGTAATTTTGTTAATGTTATAGTTTTAGATACAATTGTTATAAGGTCCTAGAGCACAAGACTCCTTGAGACGCTATATGGTGCATCTTAGTAGGTTTACTTAAGTAGCGTGGGGATGGGACCTGTGGGCAGAAAGAACCGAACTTCTGTTGTATGAAGCTGGTGGTTATACGCTTAGTACTCAAGGCAGGAGGGGAGATATTAGCTTATAAATGTCTTCTTTGAAATTCTACTTGTAAAACTACTTTCACAATGGGGCACCTGGGTGGCTTAGTCAGTTAAGCATCCGACTTTCGCTTAGGTCATGATCTCGCGGTTCGTGGGTTCGAGCCCCCGTCGGGCTCTGTGCTGACTGCCAGCTCAGAGCCTGGAGCCTGTTTCAGTCTGTGACTCCCTCTCTCTCTGACCCTCCCCTGCTCACGCTGTCTCTCTCTCTCTCCTAGAAATAAATAAAACATTTTTTAAAATTTTTTAAAAAAACCTACTTTCACAAGATTTTTCTGCTGTTTATCATTCAGTTCCATGTAAGTATTGGTGAGATATACAGTCAGTCATGAGACCCTGTAAAAATGTAGCAACCTGCATGCCTTTGATCCTTATGGGAACGGGGCAAGCTGTAGGTCAGCCTTCCATGCTTAAGGTGAACATTTCTGCTTCTGTCCCTCACCACAATGACACAGACTCCTGTGTATACAGAAAAAAAAAAGGACACCTTCTATTTTTAAAAATTAAACCACTATACTCTGTTCTAAATCATGATAGTTTTCTGGCTCCTTTATGTTGATATAACATATTGGCACAATAGCCCAAAATGATGAGTCCATTCGACAGTGAACAAGATCTAGACAGGTAATCTGCACATCACTTATTAGCAAAGGGTGCATCAAAATAACCGTACTCACTTTGTATTTTTCTTTCATGCTGTCATTGCCAACAAAGGCCTGGAATGATCTCACAGCCAATCACTGAGGACCCTTGTGTTTTGGGACATGAAGAATCTGGCACAGGCAGAATGATGTCACAGTGTGGTAAGAATTGCTACCGCCTTATTTTTATTGCCCATATATATTAAGAAACATTTAATTAAAAAGGGGGGTGTCTTTCGGGACACTCAGGTGGCTCAGTCAATTAAGTGTCCGACTTCAGTTCAGGTCATGATCTAACGCTTCCTGAGTTCGAGTCCCGCAGCAGCCTCTGTGCTGACGGCCCAGAGCCTGGAGCCTGCTTTGGATTCTGTGTCTCCCTCTCTCTCTGCCCCTCCTCCCCTCACGCTCTGTCTTTCTCTCTCAAAAATACACAAACATTTTAAAAAAAAATTTTAATGGGGGGTCCCCTCTTTATGCAAAATATTCTAATTCAAGGACGTAACCACCCCACATAATAAATGGCCTAGAATACAAGTTCAGTTTCAAACACTTGAAAGTGAGGCAAAGGGGCCTCCTTTTCTCTCTAGAATCACCCCTGCCAACCTTGCTAAACTCCTATATTGAATTTCGTCAAAGCAAGGGAAAACAAAAGCCTTTTATATTGCCATGTATTTTTAAACCAATGGCTTCTTTCCCATAGTTCCGTTTATTGCGTAATTAAGAAGAAAAAAGACTATTCATACCAAGAGGAAAATTCTTTTGATATGTTGTTGCAAATCTTGTAAAATACAGCATATCATGGAGAAAAAAGTTTTTTCAATGAAAAAAACTGGTTACATTTTAATATAGGCACTCTAATAATTTTAGAATGGTCTACATGAAATCTATATATTAGGTTTTAGTGAAGTGAAATAAATCCTGCAGGAATGGAAATCTACCTTTATGTTTTGTTCATGTTCTTTAAAGGATGTGGCATTTTTTGAAGATAGGACAGTTAGAAAATGGAAGCATAGGTTTAAAAAAATTATCTTAGGCAACTTCACGTATGTTGAAAATTGGTTTGCTCTGCTGTTATTAACAGTTGCAGGCAAATTGAAGGCCCTATAGCACTTACATGATAGGATAAATATTCAAAGACAAAAATTAATCTTGTAATAAAATTAAAAGCTCTATGTCTTAATTTCCTTATGAAAAAAAAAATCTTCTCAAAGCTAGAGGCACGTTATTAAAGTTTGTAATCCCCAGGACAGAAACCTTGACCTTTGCCTGGTAACAGCTCATAATACTTACTGCAAGGAAACTGAGGCTTGGCCTGTCAAACCTTTTAATGGGTTGAAAAATAAAGTTGGAAAATATATTTTTATGATTTTTTAAATTTTTATTTATTTATTTGTTCATTTGTAATGTTTTATTTATTTCTGAAAGAGAGAGAGAGAGAGTGTGTGTATGTGAGCAGGGGAGGGTCGGAGAGAGAGAGAGACAGAATCTGAAGCAGGCTCCAGGCTCTGAGCTGTTAGCACAGAGCTGGACGTGGGGCTTGATCCCACGAACCATGTGATCATGACCTGAGCCGAAGTTGGATGCTTAACCGATGGAGCCACCCAGGCACCCCAAGATTTTTTTACTTTTAAGAAATCTCTGCACCCAATGTGAGGCTTGAACTCATAACCCCAAGATCAAGAGTGCATGCTCCACTAATTGAGTCAACCAGCGACCCCCCCAAAAATATTCAGCAACCTTACCCATACTTGTTAACTGCATCTTGCAGAGAAATTAGCCTAAGTGGCTTGTTACAGATCATACCATTATTCCTGTAGCTAATATTTTTGAAGTGTCACTAAATTTTACACGTTGGTTCTTTCTATTTAGGTAAGTTCTAAAGGGACCTGTACTACTTCCAATCTCGGTTTTTGGGTGTTTTTTTTTTTTTTAATGTTTATTTATTTTTGAGAGAGGAACATGAGTGAATGGGGAGGGGGGCAGAGAGAGCCGGGGACAGAGGGTCTGAAGCAGGCTCTGTGCTGACAGGAGACAGGCCATGCGAGGCTCGAACCCACGAACCATGAGATCGTGACCTGAGCCGAAGTTGGAGGCTCAACCGACTGAGCCACCCAGGCAGCGCCCCTATATTTTAGTTTTTTAATAAATAAATGGGCACACTGGTCACTCTAAGCATCAGCTAAACTTTTAGTTCTGCAGTTTTAGTTTTGGTTAAAGTGTAGTATTTCTTATTGAGAAACTTACAAAGGAAGGCACATAACAGGTTTAAAAGAAATTATATTGAATATAGTACCTTCCTGGAGGTTTTTTTGTTTGTTTAAAAATTTTTTAAATGTTTTATTTATTTTTGAGAGGGAGGGAGGGAGGGACAGAGAGAGAGGGAGACACAGAATCTGAAGCAGGCTGCAGGCTCTGAGTTGTCCCCACCGAGCCTGATGCAGAGCTCGAACCCATGAACTGTGAGATCATGACCTAAGCCAAAGCTGACACTTATCCGACTGAGCTACAGGCACCCCTGTTTTGCTTTGTTTTTTTTTTTGTTTTTTTTAATGTTTTATTTATTTCTAGGAGAGAGAGAGAGACAGCGTGAGCAGGGGAGGGTCAGAGAGAGAGGGAGTCACAGACTGAAACAGGCTCCAGGCTCTGAGCTGGCAGTCAGCACAGGGCCTGACGCGGGGCTCGAACCCACAAACCGCGAGATCATGACCCAAGCGAAAGTCGGACGCTTAACCGACTAAGCCACCCAGGCGACCCTGTTTTGCTTTGTTTTTAAGTAAACTTCATACCCAGCATGGGGCTAAAATTCATGACCCCAAGATCAAGAATGATGGTGCTTTATTGAATTAGTCAGGCTGGCGCCCCCTTTTCCAGAGTTTTTATTTAGGGTGCTCATTAATCGCTGCCTTATTGGAGTGTGGCACCTTCTAATTCAGTTCCTTCAGCTCCTTCTGGGAGGCAGTCGGCAAGCATCTCCCTCTGAAAAGGTTGCTTGCACAAAGCCTCACTCCAAGGCATTCATTTAGGTAGTGCCTTAATACTGTTATGGTATGTGGATTTTCTAACATGTTTCTCTATTTGTTGATCATTTAACTCTTAGATTTATTAATTTCTTGATTGATTGATTGTTTTAATGTTTATTTATTTTTGAGACAGAGAGAGACAGACCGTGAACAAGGGAGGGGCAGACAGAGAGAGGGAGATACAGAATCTGAAACAGGCTCCAGGCTCTGAGGTGTCAGCATAGAACCCGATGTGGGTCTTGAACCCACGAACCATGAGATCATGACCTGAGCTGAAGTCAGATGCTTAACCAACTGAGCCACCCAGGCTCCCCTTTATTTATTTTTTAAGATTTATTTATTATTGAGAAACAGAGACAGAGCATTGAGTATGAGAGGGTCAGAGAGAGAGGGAGACACAGAACCCGAAGCAGGTTCCAGGCTGAGAGCTGTCAGCATAGAGCCCGATGCGGGGCTCGAACCCACAAGCAGTGAGATCATGACCTGAGCCGAAATCGGACGCTCAACTGACTGAGCCACCCAGGTGCCCGACTCTTAGATTTAAAAAATGTTTAAGTAATCTCTACATCCAACATGAGACTTGAACTTATACCCCCGAGATCAAGAATTGCATGTTCCACAGACTGAGCCAGCCAAGCACCCTTGCATTTGGTTCTTATAAAATCCTTAGGTAGTGAAAACAGATGCTATTGTCCTGTTTTATAAGTTGCCAGAGGTGAACAAACATCTCCAAGAACACAGCGGTGGAAACAAGCTATGAACTCCACATCTTTGTGACTCTAAATCTCAAGCTTTTTCTCACAACCTTAGGGCAAAATGTCCCAGATCATTTCAGGGGAGGGGCTTTATCATTATCATCATTGTGGTATAATTGGCATATAACGTTATATCAGTCTCAGGTGTGCAACATAATGATTTGATGTTTGTATACACTGTGAAATCCTCACAGTAAAAACCAGGTCCTTTAATAAGCAAACTCTTACTGCTACTAACTCTCCCTGTCTCCTCACCAAACCCTCTGCCTGCTGGGCCACAGCGGTGGCTCTCTGGATCACAGGGAAATGTAGGGAAGATAGGGCAGTCCAAGTTCACGCTGCTCACGGGCATCTTGGCAGCTAGGTGTGTGCTGTTGCAGCTTTACTTCGAAGGAGTCAACTTTAGTAAAGTTTAAATATACTAGGACCCCAGGTGCCTGGGTTGGCTCGGTTAAGCGTCTGACTCTTGATTTGGGATCAAGTCATGATCTCACACTTTGTGAGATGGAGCCCCACATGGAGCTCTGCACTGTGATCATGATGCCTGCTTGGGATTCTCTCTCTCTCTCAAAATAAATAAATAAACATGTAAAAAAAAAAAAAAAACCTATGAGGACCATCTGTTGCACAATTCCCTCCCATCATCTCATCACCTTAGCACACCTTAGCAACCCACATGTCAAATAAGCAAAAGTTTATCAGGGAAGATTACAAGAAAGTGCTAGCAAATGCAGTCTGTGCTCCTAGCTCCAAGGTTATCTCCCTGTCTCAGCTGGCGCTCCCTTTCCTGCCGGCTGGCATCTTGTGATATTCAGCTCTTGCTCATGAGCCCTGGAAAAAGTCCCAGATGGATCCCAGCACTCTCAACATTTGGCACCAAAGGTCCCATTTGGATTTTTCCATGGCTTTACTAATATCTGGTCCCCTTAGATAAGAATAATGCTAACATTACATAAATGCTCCTGGTAAAAAAAATGAGAGAGAGAGAGGAAAGAAAGGAAAAAAGGAAGAAAGAAAAAGAAAGAAAGAGAGAGAAAGAAAGAGAGAAAGAGAAAGAAAGAGAGAAAGAGAAAGAAAGAAGGAATGAAAGGAAGGAAGAAAGGGAAAAAGAGAGAGGGAGAGAGAGAGAAAAGGTGTCTGTTCTAATAGTTGACGTAGATTTCAAAAAAAAATTCCTAAAGATCACTTAAGGCCCTTGTGATTATAGTAAGAAAGAAATAAAATTGAGTATTTTTTTTAATGCCAGGCAGTCTGCCAAGAGTTTTACATGCATTATATCATGTTATCCTTAGAGTCACTTCATGAGAAAAATATTATTCTTATCCCCACTTTACAAATGAGGACACTGAGATCCAGAAAGTTACAATAGCTTGCTCAAGCTCATTCATTTGTAAATTTATAGAGCTGAAATTTTCAGCAAGGCTCAGAGTGACATTTTGGTCATAAAGGCATTGTTCAGGGAGACAAAGGAAGGGCATATGGGTCAGGGTGACTCAAGTGACCACTGACTTCCTTCCTTCAATCTAAACCCGATTTCTTCTATATAAATCTTCTATGATTTGATTGGAAACACGTATGACTGAGATGAATCATGAATGACTCCTCATTGTGTTAGGATTGGGTAGTTGATCAAAGTATTTGTTGTGTGGACATGTAAATAATGCCCTGTAAGAAGATAGCTTTCTGCTTTGCAAATCAAAGGCTGGAAGGTTGAAGAGCAAACACCATGGTGTAGACCACTACCAAGTGGTCTCTCTCCCCTGTAAAAGTAGATTAGCATATATTTCTTTATTATTTTTAGACGACGTCTAAAATGTTTTTAAAGTTGTGCTTTAATACAAAGAGGGTAGATAACCTGTTTTCATGGGTGGGCCTTACTTTTGTGTCAAGAGACTCACAAATGCACCTATGTTATTTCTTCATCCATTTTGACCAATATTATTGACTGTATTCCCTATGCTGGACTTTCCATTTCCATGACTCATTTATTTCATAACTGGAAGTTTGTACCTCTTAATCCCTTTTATCTATGTCACCCGTGCCCTCACCCCGGCAACCATCAGTTTCTTCTCTGTATCTGAGTCTGTTTTTCTTTTGTTTGTCCCATCCATTTACTTTTAATAGTGAGGTGGGGGAGGGGAAGCATTCTGTAATTGCCGCGATTAGTTCTCGGGCTTTAAGGGAGGCTGTGCCTTTGGACTGTGAACTTCACAAGTGTTTCTCTTTTCTTTTTTCTCCTCCCTTTGGGTGGGCCAGGACTGCTTGGAGCTGGGTATTTCTTCTCTCCCATTTGGAAAGCTAGAGCTGGCTGGAATTGGATATTTCCCTTACCCAAGTCACTTGGGCTCTGATAAAACCCCAGCAGGTCAGGCTCTGGTCAAGAGTTTATCCTGAGGGCAGACCTTGTTAAGAAGGAAATGATCGAACATATGTCAAAATCATTTCTTTTTTTCCTCCCTCTGCCTGGTAGAGCTCCAGGACATAACACACAGAAGCATGGGGATCCTCCTGATAACTGAGTTCCCTCAAGTTTTTATCTCTTGGACTTGTTCATGCTGAGCCTCTAGTAATTCATCAATGACAGTTCAGGTTTCCCTACCCTGACACCGATTCCCATGGAAGTTTCTGCTTTGGTAAGTTCTCTGTATCTACGTGCCATTCTCTCCAATTTGAGGGCTAAGCATTGACTGCCTATATGACGAAAATCTTGGGCACTGAGTCTTCTAATGAGCTTTCTGGGGAGACAATATCTTACATGCATTGTCACAACTCATTACTGAAAGAATGAAACATGTCCTGTGTGACTGTACTAGAAGATTCTTGAAAGCTCACCAGTCTGCGCAGCGACTTCCCTTCTCTAAGGAATCTAAAAAGAATTGATTTAGTTTGCTCGGCTTTTCATTTTTTGTTAGGATGGAGTGGCCCCTTCCAAGCTTATTAGATACAGTCCTGAACAGCAGAAATTCTCAAGCATCTTTTAATATGAGAAATACTGAGACTCAAACCTGTCCCTTTTTGTCCTCCATCTGTAGATTCATAGCAGCTATGATCACCAGTGGAAGAATTGATTCACAGAGGAATCTGTATGTAGTAAGATACTCTTGATATAAAATATATTTTGCATATGTTAGAGGCTATGATTTGAGACATTACAATGTAGTAGTAAACTTCATGGTTTCTAGAGGCAGATATACTGTGGTTTAGATACTGGCTTTTGCCATATAGGATCTATATGGTCCTGAGCAAGATATTAACATGTTTGAGTTTCAGTTTTACATCTTTTAAAAGTGGATAATACATTGAAATATAAAAATATAAGCATCTGACTTCAGCTACAGTCATGATCTCGCAGTTTGTGGGTTTGAGCCCTGCATCAGGTTCTGTGCTGACAGCTTAGAGTCTGGAGCCTGTTTCAGATTCTGTGTCTCCCTCTCACTCTCTGCCCCTCCCCCACTCTTTCTGTCTCAATAATAAATTTTAAAAACATAAAAAATAAAAATTTAAAAAACCAAAAATATAATTAAAAAATTTTTTAAGTTTATTTATTTTGAAAGAGAGAGCATGCATGTGAGGGAGGGGCAATGAGAGAGAGAGAGAGAGAGAGAGAGAGAAATGATCCCAAGCAGGCTCTGTGCTGTCAGTACAGAGCCCGATGCACAGTTTGAACTCACAAGTTATGAGATCAAGACCTGAGCTGAAATCAAGAGTTGGACGCTTAATCGACTGAGCCACGTAGGCACCCCTATAATATAAATATTCTGAATATATATATAACATAAGTAGACTAGAATAGAAAAATACAAAATGTAAACATGTAAAATATATTTTAAGGAGGCTAATAATGCTTGTGTACAGAAAAGGATTAAAAGACATGGTATAGACAGATGTCGCACTGAGGCCATCCTTTGAAAGCCCTGCTCACAAAGTTGGCCCTGGGTTGGCACCTGGAAAGTTGGGTTTGGGAAGGGTTCCCACTATGGTCTTATTAAAGAGTTGTTCACTGTGCTGAAATTGTGCAAATGATATAGTTTATGCTGCACACCTGGTTTCCTTCTGGGAGTCTGGAATCTGAGTATCTGTGTAGCAGAGAGTGCCAGTGTGAGCAGCCCCCAGAAAAATCTTGGACACGGAGTCTTCTAATGAGCTTTTGTGGGAGACAGTGTCATCCATGCATTATCACAACTCATTACTGAAAGAATTAAACATGCCCTAGGTGACTGTACTAGAAGATTCTTGGAAGCTCATGGTTTCCTCCAAACTACACCCCATGCGACTTTTCCCTACGCCAATTTTTCTTTGCATCTACTTACTGTTATAAACCGTAGCCATGAGTGCAAATATATGGAGACTCGTGAGTTTTCTTAGCAAATCATTAAGCCTGGGAATGGCCTTGCAGACCCCTCATACAACATTACTTTATTAGATTTTTCTAGCAAATTAAATATGATTATGCTTTGCATAATATTGTAGTAGTAAATAATAATAAACACTAATAAATTATAGCTAGCAGTATTATTTATCTTGTGATAACATGGTGAATTTGAATCTTATGCTAAAGACATGGAACAGAAAAATGAGATTAGGCAAGCTTGAACTTTTCTAAACATTTCCCAAAGTGGATTCCCCTAAGATAAACACAAATAAGCACTAAGCTTTTCTTTATAGTAGAACAATTAGGACACTGGATTATTACTGGGACCTTTGTGCTAGACTTGAGTCAGTGAAAACTTTATGCATCTCAACCAGCTAGACACTCAGGTGTCTTTTCTGGGCATGCGGTGTGAGGAAATGGAGTATTGTACCATTCTGAGCCTTTGAGAAAATCATTTGCTCTCCCCGCTTCTTCTGCTTAAAAAAATGCAGTGTAGGGGCGCCTGGGTGGCTTAGTCGGTTAGGCGTCCGACTTTCGCTTGGGTCATGATCTCGCGGTTCGTGGGTTTGAGCCCCCCGTCGGGCTCTGTGCTGACTGCCAGCTCAGAGCCTGGAGCCTGTTTCAGTCTGTGACTCTCTCTCTCTGACCCTCCCCTGCTCACACTGTCTCTCTCTCTCCTAGAAATAAATAAAAACATTAAAAAAAAATGCAGTGTATTAATATCTGACAGGAACCCATTTGAGATCAAGACAGGAGGACACAGGATGCACTTTTTTTATTTTCAAGGTAGAACTCTCATGCTTGGCTAATCAACTAGAAAGTTGGATATTTGCATGCCACAGAAGGAAAAGATCCAAGATGGCTTTGGGGTTTGTATTCTCTAGCTTTTATTCACCCAGGCTTGGTCTCTACATGCAAATTGAAATGTTTCTGCTGGGTCTTCCAGGTTTTAACTACCTTCATTATCATGCCCATCAAAAATGAAAACCTGAAGACATGTGTACTTTTCGGCAATTGCTGCAATTCTTATATTCAGTGACCTGTGAGACTGCCAGGTTTGGTGGGCTCTTGTGCAGGAAAGTGCCCTGCATCAGGTCCGGGGTAAGGACTGAGCAGCCCTGTCACTCAAGCTATATGACCCTGCAGACCCCATGATGTTGGGTCTGTCAGCGGCAGGAAAGATACTGGCAAGACCCAAAGGGGGATTACGATTCAGCACCTTGTGAATTGAGGGCAAGGCTGTGCTATGTGCAGTAGAGAATCACATGCCTTTAAAAAATGACTCCTGCCATGCTGTAAAGCTCTTGCTGAGACAGAAGGCCTGTCGGTGATCACCAAGCCATCATGCAGTGAAACTTCTCATCATGAACTGGGGCAGATCAACCAAGTCATAAATAAGGGGGTCCTAGCAGGAATCCATCATGAAATGAAGATGCTACATCCAGAGTTGAGAATAAACAGGACCAGAGGGTACGAGTATATCCCAGACCCCACCCCCGATTCCAGCCGCTGTTTCCTCAGTGCCCCTCCTCTGCTCATGCTCAAGGCTGTATGGGGCATTCTGCATGAGCAACCAAAGAATGAGAAATGGGTCAACTTTGTTTTGCAAACCAGTCCACCCTGCAGGTGCATGCAAACTAAAAATGCATGGTATCTTTTCTACAGATCCCTCAGCAGCCTTAAAAGACAATGGCAAGGGAAAATCCTCCTAGTGGGTAGAGCTTTGAGGGATGCACATTGTGCAGAAGGGAAGTAGCCTGAGGTTAGAATATATGTGAACTCATGGGCAGTGGCAAATGGCCTGGCCAGTTGACCAGAGGTCTGGAAGGAAAATGAAGATTGGAAGGTTGCACACAAGGAGGTCTGGCATGGGTGCATATGAATAGACGTAAAGGAGTGGGCATGAAACGTATCAAATGTCAACATGTCTCAGAGAGGATCTACAGAAGAGAAACTAGACAACCAAGTAGACAGAATGACCTGGTCAGTTGACTGACAGCCCCAGTCATTGGCCATTTCAGTGCTGGCATGATAGACACATGACATCAAGTGGCTATGGTATTGGGAATGGAGACTAGGCAAGGAACAAGCATTATCGATTTCCGCTTACCAAGACTGCCAACTGATGAATGTCCAGCTGCCAGCAACAGACCCTGCGGAAGAGGTTTACTGTACTGGGGTCCCTTTGATCCTGGAAGTGCCAGCAGTTTATTCTCAGGAATAAGTACATTCTGAGCCTGAGTTTGCCTTTCTCTGCATTCTGAGCCTCAGCCAGAACCACTCTCTGTGGGCTTACCACGAGTTTAAGTTCCTCGTATGGGATCCCACGTAACTTTGCCTCAGACCGGGGACTCAGTTTACCACATAGGAGATGTGGGACTGGGTCTGTGGTCATCCTCTCACATGCCATGCCGCCAGAAGCTGTCATCAGGAGGGAGTGTTGGAAGAGCCTGTAGAAGGTACAACTTGAGAACAGGTCAGAGGCCATACTTGGAGAAGTAGCCTGTGCTGGGATTCTCCACTGGGACTTGCACCACTTTGTGTCTCTGACACCATGGGGTCTGACAGATCACATGCCTGATTGCAGGGCTGCTGGCACTACCACTTGGACTTGATGCAGACCTGAGCCTTAGTGAAGGCTTGCAGCCTTTTGTGTCATTCAGTATTTGGGTCAAAGCCTTACCTCTAGGCGTGCAATGTGCTGCCTTTGGGAGCCAAAGAGGCCCAGAAGGTACTGCGTTTCCTTCTTCATGGTAGGAGATACAAGGTGAAATACCCTTTCAAATACAAATATGACAAGCCATAAATCTTCACAAGGTTTCTCCCCTACCCTCTGGAGTGCTTGTATCTTACCATAGCCTCTGATGCCATCCAGGCCAATCAACACAATGTCACCAGTGTAAGAGATCAGTGGGATGTTCTGTGGTCTGTCAAGATGGTCCAGATTTCTTTGGACTATATTGTGACAGAAAGAAGGAGAGTTAATATAATGTTGAGGAGGGGATGCCTGGGTGGCTCTGTTGGTTAAGCATCTGACTCTTGAGTTCGGCTCAGGTTGTAATCTCCTGATTCATGAGTTAGAGTCCTGTGTCAGGCTGTGCACTGACAGCAAGAAGCCTGTTTGGGATTCTCTCTCTCCACCTCCCCCCAAATAAATAAATAAACTTTACAAAATGTGTATAACGCTGAGGGAAAACTATAAATGTATATTGTCTATTACATGTGAATTCAAATGGTTTCTGATCCTTCCTTTCTGATTAGGATAGAAAAGAACACATTTGCAAAAATCAAAATCAATTTCCATTGTCCCAACCATTGACATCATTTAAAATAATTTACATAGAAATATTTTCAGAGTGCTTTAAGAACAGTGATTGTTGTCTGGGATACTTACAAATGGTCTATACAACATTAGCACAAGGGTCGTGGTTGGAACATGAGGGCTTTCTAGGGTAAGTGAATGTTCGGAGAGAGGGCAATACTGTCTAGAAATTCAGGGGTTAGACACTTGGTAACCACATTTATTTTTTTTTTTTTAAATAATTTTTTTAATGTTTTATTTATGTCTAGGGGAGAGAGAGAGAGAGAGACAGCGTGAGCAGGGGAGGGTCAGGGACAGAGGGAGTCACAGACTGAAACAGGCTCCAGGCTCTGAGCTGGCAGTCAGCACAGAGCCCGACGCGGGGCTCGAACCCACTAACCGCGAGATCATGACCTAAGCGAAAGTCGGCCGCTTAACCAACTAAGCCACCCAGGCGCCCCGGTAACCACATTTAAAGCTGAAGTAGAATATGGACAAGAATATTTACAAAAGTAATATAAAAATGATCAAGTGTACAAGCTTGATCTATGGAAAGATATTTTTTTTTCCAAATTAATTAACACATAGTGCAATAATGATTTCAGCAGATTCCACGGATTCATCCCCTGCGTATAACACCCAGTGCTCCTTCCAGCAAGAGTCTTCCTTAATGCATCTTGCCCATTTAGCCCATCCCCCCCACCCCCCGCCCCCCACCCCCCACCCCTCAGTTTGTTCTATTTAAGAATCTCTTATGTTTTGGGGCGCCTGGGTGGCTTAGTCGGTTAAGCGTCCGACTTTCGCTCAGGTCATGATCTCGCGGTTCGTGGGTTCGAGCCCCGCGTCGGGCTCTGTGCTGACTGCCAGCTCAGAGCCTGGAGCCTGTTTCAGTCTGTGACTCCCTCTCTCTCTGACCCTCCCCTGCTCACGCTGTCTCTCTCTCTCCTAGAAATAAATAAAAAACATGAAAAAAAAAAAAAAGAATCTCTTATGTTTTGTCTCCCTCCTAGTTTTTATATTATTTTTGCTTCCCTTCCCTTATGTTCATCTGTTTGGAATCTTAATTTCCACATATGAGTGAAGTCATATGATATTTGTCTTTTTCTGACTAATTTTGCTTAGCATGATACCCTCTAGTTTCATCCAAATAGTTGCAAATGGCAAAATTTCATTCTTTTTGATTGCCAAGCAATACTCCATTGTATGTGTGTATATATACATATATACATATATATGTATACACATATATATACATATACATATATATGTATATGTACACCACATCGTCCTTATCCATTCATCTGTCAGTGGACATTTGGGCTCTTTCCATACTTTGGCTATTGTCAATAGCGCCACTATAAACATTGAAGTGCATGTACCCCTTCAAAACAGCACGCCTGTATCTCTTGGACAAATAACTAGCAGCGCAATTGCTGGATCATAAGATAGTTCTATTTTTAATTTCTTGAGGAAATTCCATACTGTTTTCCAGAGCAGCTATACCAGTTTGCATTCCCACCAGCAGTGTGAAAAAGAGCTTCTTTCTCTGCATCCTTGCCAACATCTGTTGTTGCCTGAGTTGTTGATTTTAGCCATTCTGACTGGCGTGAGGTAGTATCTCATTGTGGTTTTGATTTGTCTTTCCCTGATGGAAAGATATCGTAATACTCATACAGACTGGAAGAAGAAAGAGACTTTAGCTGTTGTCTAAGCTACCTTTCCAAAGCGGTGTATTATTGGTTTAGGCCTCCAGCATCGAGATTTGTCTCAGAAGTCAAGCTAGATTATCATCCGTGCAACTGATATTGCTGGGTACACATGTCTAACAGAAGCACCATGTCTATGAATGTCTATTGATAGATCCTCTACAGTCTATGTGCCTGACGCCATGTTAATATCCTCTGCCCAAGATATTGCATCTGGCCTGGCAGCTGTGATCAGGCTCCTACTTGGTTCAGTGTGCAGTAGCCTACATCATCTTCCAGATTCATTCTACAGGAGCCAGATGAGTGAATTAATGGAAGTATGATGGAGGCCATGATCCGTAAATCCTTTAGATGTTAGAATGAAATATTGTTTGTTTTTTTAACAAGGAGGTATTGGGCCACATCTGCCGCCTCACACACCACCAAGCAGTTCTCAGATACCAGCTGGGTGTTCTACAATTCAATTCAATTCTGACAGAGACTACCTGGAGAGAGTGTCATATTCCACAGGTTAAGGGTTCAGTCCTACAAGACTGTCCCCTACCTCCCCACATCATATTCCAATTACAAGTCAGTTTGTCACCTGGGCCTCAGACTGGCCAGCTATAGATTGGAGGTTCCCAAGACCCTCAACTTGGGTTTGATTAATTTACAAATCAGTTCACAGGGCTGTGAGAGGAGCTAACAGAACTCAAAGAAACACTTTATTGACTAGATTACTGGTTTATTATAAAAGAATATAACGAGGAGCGGTCAGATGCAAGAGATACACAGGGCAAGGTATGGGGCAAGGAGGATGTGGAATTTCCATGATCTCTCTAGAGCAGGCCACTCCCCCCAAATCCCATGTGTTCACCAAACCAGAAGTTCTTCGAACCTTGTCCTTTTGGGTTTTCATGGAGACTTGATTACAAAGAAACAGTTGATTAAATTACTGGCCATTGGAGGGGCGCCCAGGTGGCTCAGTCGGTCAAGCGTTCAACTCTTGATTTTGGCTCAGGTCACGATCTCACGGTTTGTGGGTTTGAGCCCTGTGTCGGGCTCTGTGCTGACAGCTAGCTCAGAGCCTGGAACCTGCTTCGGATTCTGTATCTCCCTCTGTCTCTGATCCTCCCCTGCCTACGCTGTGTGTCTCTCTCTCTCTCCTTCTCAGAAAAAAAAAATTGTTATTCTTAAGTTACTGACCACTGGAGATTGATTCAGTCTGCAAGCCCTCTCCTTTCTCCAGAGAGCAGGCTGCACGGGAACTGAAAGTTCCAAGGCTCTGGTCACATTGTTGGTTCCCCAGGTAACTAACCCCCATCCTTAGGTTCAGTCCTGAAGACACCTTGTTAAAAACCAAAGATGCTGCTGTCACCCTCGTTAACCAGGAAATTCCAAGGGTTTTAGAAGCTCTGTGCCGGAAATGGAGACAAAGACCAAATATATACTATTACAAATCACAATATCCCAGCTAACATTAGGTGGGTGATTGCTGTCTCATTTCCAGGATGTTGGTGACATTTGGTAGAACTGGTCTAAAGGACTCAGTTCAATCCAATAATCTTTATATCTATGTTCTCTTCTCCAGGGCCACCAAATATCACTGGTGCCTTGTGGAAAGGGACAAATAAGCATTCGCTTTTCTCTTCTCTGCTTTCACTCTCATCCTCCTGCTGTGTCTTCTCTTTCTTTCTTTTTCCTTAATGTTCATTTTTGAGAGAGAGACAGAGTGTGAGTGGGGGAGGGGCAGAGAAAGAGGGAGACAGAATCTGAACCTGTCGGCACAGAGCCTGATGTGGGACTCAAACTCACAAACCGTGAGGTCAAGACCTGAGCCAAAGTCGGATACTTCACCGACTGAACCACCCAGGCGCCCAGTGCTGTCTCTTTTCAACATAGCAGATAGAGTGACCTGTCATACAATACAAGTCAGATCGTGATACTGCCTTTCTGAGAAGTCTCCTTCCAGTGGCTTCCCATGACTCTTAGAGGACAATCCGAAGCCCCTCCTGTGGCCTCCAAGCCTTTACTTGGTTTGACTCCAGGACAGCTCCGAGGCTTCGTTCCACTGTCTCCCTTGTTCACCTCCCTCCAGCCACGGTGGCCTCCTAGCTGTTCCTCACACATGGAGCGCATTCCCTCCGGGTCTTTTGCATTTCCTGTTCTGTTTTCCTGGAAAACTCTTTCCCCAGATGCTTGCATGGCTCGCTCCTTCATTCCATTCCGGCATCTGTTCAAGCGCCTTTTTCTCAGCCAAGTCTTCCCTCACTCTCCTCTGTCATAAAACCTTCCCCCGGCTCTTCTTCTCTTTCCCTCGCTCTATTTCTCTTTCTGGCACTTACCACACTGTGACATTATATCATATAATTGCTTGTTTACTTGTTTATTGTCTTCCTCCCCCCATCGCAACAAGAAAATAAGTTCCATGTGGCAGGCACTTTGGCTGTTTTGTTCCTTGTTATGTGTCTAGCTCCTGGAAGAAGGCCTGGTGTATAGTGGAAACTCAATATAAATTTGTTGAATAAATAAATGCATGCTCAGTTGTCTTTCTTTTTTTTTCTTTGTAAGGAATCAGGGATTCTTGTCCTTGATTCACCACTTGGGACTGTGGTGAATTATTTGTTTTGAAAGGCATTGTTTTAACTCGAAGTATTAAGCAGAAAAATATACTAACTTCCATGGCCTTCCTTCCTAATTCGAAGCGCCTGTTTGCTTCACTGCATTCAGGGCAGGAAGGTCCCCTGTGTCAAATAGAAATACAAAGGCCTGCTCTCTGTAGATTTTATGGTCAGTTCTGCCTGTCACTGCCAGGCCCGGTCATATCTTGCTACATGTTAGCTTGAGAGTTCTCAACATGGATTTGGTGAACCTCAGTGAAATTAATGGATAGGATTCTGGAGGCTCAACAGTCTCCTGGAATTTAGCCAGAATTGGGTATGCATTTTTCTGGATTTTGCAGGGGCCCCCACAGCTCCTCAAGAGGTTAAGACTTCCTCAAATAGTGGTGGTTATCTCTCTTAACCAGGCTTTCATCTACTCTTTGTTGCCAGTATAGGTGAAAGTTGAGTGTAAATACTAAACGATGAAAACCTAGGATCAATCTAGCCGACCATCTCTCTTTCCAGCCACCTCAGGCTCTTTACGGAATGGTATGTCATGCATATTCACACATATTTAAGTCTATCTGTCCATCCATCCATCTGTCCTTCATCCATCCACCATCCACCCACCCATCCATCCACCCACCCATCCATCCACCCACCCATCCACCCACCTACCCATCCATCCATCCATCCACCCACCCACCCATCCCATCCATCTACCCACTCATCCATCCATCCATCCATCCACCCACCCATCTACATATACATGCATTCATCCATGCATTATCCATCCATCTTCTACCCATCCATCCATCCATCTCTCCATTCATCCTTCTACCCATCCATCCAAAAAATTTCCCACAGCATACCATTCTCAAGTAAAAGACCCATACCCTGTTTTATTTTTCAGATTCTTTTTTTAATGTTTATTTATTTATTTTGAGAGAGAGAGAGAGGGAAAAAAAAAAAAGAGAGAGGGGGGAGATGCACAGAGCCATGGGCACAGAGCCTGATGCAGTCTCGGTCTCACTAACTGCAAAATCATGACTTGAGCCAAAATCAAGAGTGGGACCCCTAACCTGTTGAGACCCCTAGGCACCTACTTCTCAGATTCTTACCCCAGTGACTGACATAATTCCACATTCAAACACACTGTTGGTATGGCTTTCTTCCCTATTATCTTTAGTGAAATTCTGATCTTGGATATTATCAATAATGTCTCCAATAACAATTTCATATCATTGTTCCACACATTTTTGGCAGTGCTTAATATTCACTGATAAAAGGGAAAATGAAAAGAAGATATTTGCTTCTTCTTGCAATGAAAATAGCTTTATTTTTCCTGTTTAACGAAGTGATAATTGATATAAAAATTCACAATTCTAGTCTTGCCTGGAGGCCATCCATCACTAGTGATATTTCAGTATATTTTTTTCAGATTTTTTCAACTGCCACACACACACTGATATGCATTATTTAAAAAGGGGGGGATTATAAGGATGTCTTGGTGGCTCAGTCAGTTAAACATCTGACTTCAGCTCAGGTCATGATCTTATGGCTCATGAGTTCGAGCCCCATATCAGGCTCTCTGCTGTCAGCGCAAAGCCTGCTTCAGATCCTCTGTCTCCCTCTTCTCTGAATCTCCCCTGCTCTCTCTAGCTCTAGCTCTTGCTCTCAAAATAAATAAACATTTTTAAAAAGCCGGGAAGCCGGGGGATTATACTGTACAAGATATTTTAGAGTTTGCTTTGCCATTTCATATATGGTGGACATATTTCATTAAATATACATTTGCATTATTATTTAATGGCTACAGAGAATCTAATATATTGACAACAATTTTTTCCAAACTTCTCATAATAAAAATACTTTTATGTATTAATTAAAAAAATTGTTTTAATGTGTTTTATTTATTTCTGAGACAGAGAGACAGCATGAGCAGGGGAGGGTCAGAGAGAGAGGAAGATACAGAATCCGAAGCAGGCTCCAGGCTCTGAGCTAGCTGTCAGCACAGAGCCCGACACGGGGCTCAAACCCACAAACCGTTAGATCCTGACCTGAGCTGAAGTCGGACACTTAACCGACTGAGCCACCCAGGTGCCCCTAAAAAATATTTTTTAAGTAGGCTCCATGCCAACGTGGGGCTTGAACTCACAACCCTGAGATCAAGAGTCACATACTTGAGCCAGCTAGGTGCTATTTTTTTGATGTAGAAAAAATTTAAGTAAAAGAAAATAAACCCAAACTTAGAGACACTAGAGATTCCCTTAGTACTATGTTTTGATGCTAGATTAATGTAGCCACAGGTTCTCTTTTTGGCTAGCTTAAATCTGATACTGTCATTTAACTAATTTCATTCACCATTGAGACCTCTTTGAATCTTCTGAGAATAATATTCTTTATATATACTTTCAAGGTTTAACAGTTCAACTTCTCTTCTCCTATAAAGGCAATTCTAGTTCTTGAAGACAAGAGGGATTGAACTGGTAAAATCCGTGGAATTGTAGTTAAAGAGTGTTACGAGCTTTTCTGCCTAAATTAAGGGACATTATACACAACAACTGAATTGTACTCTTGACTGCTTATATGTGAAAGAGAGAAAGGCTAATGGTCTCTTCCAGATTAAGAGGAGCTGAAGAGAGGCACCTACCAAACACAATGCATGATGGTAGGTTTGGTCCTGAATTCTGGATTGGGGTGAAATACTGTAAAGGACATTGTTGGGTCAATTGGCAAAAGTTGAATAGGGAGCTTATATGGTAAAATTTCTGAATCCAGTAGTAATTATGCTGTTATATAAAAAGTCCCCATTCCAATGAGATCCACACTGAAGTATTTAGGGGTAAAAGGGAATGACAGCTGCCATTTATTTTCTTTTTTTTTCTTTACAAATAGTTTATTGTCAGGATGTTTTCCATATAACACCTAGTGCTCATCCCAACATGTGCCCTCCTCCATGCCCATCTCCCCCCTACCCCCCCATCAGTCCTCAGTTTGTTCTCAGCATTCAAGAGTCTCTCATAGTTTGCCTCTCTCTCCCCCACCATTTCTCCCCTCCTTCTCCCCCCATGGTCCTCTGCTAAGTTCCTCCTAATCCTCCTGTACATGCAAACATATGGTATCTGTCCTTCTCTACCTGACTTATTTCGCTCAGCATAACACCCTCAAGGTCCATCCATGTTGATACACATGCCATTTATTTTCAATGGCCCAGAAAATATACATATAACTGTATAGACAGAAAGAGAGTTGGGGCCCGAGTGGCTCCGTGGGTTAAGCATCCAACTTTGGCTCAGGTCATGATCTCACTATTAGTGAGTTTGAGCCCCATGGCAGGCTCTGTGCTGACAGCTCAGAGCCTGGTGCCTACTTTGGATTCTGTGTCTCTCATTCTCTCTGCCCCTACCCCCCCCAAAATAAACATTAATAAAAAAGAGTTAAGCAAACGTGGCAGAGCATTAACAATTGATGAATACAGGTGAAGGATACACAGGAGTTCTCATACTATTCCCACAACTCCTGTAAGCCTGACATGATTTCCAAATTAGAAAAAGGAAAGAAGAAGAAAAAAAAAAGCATCCTTCAGAACACCATTTTCTTTCCTGGGGAATTTTTTCACATTCTCTGTATTGGGCTCCCATCTGTAATCTTCAGGGTGTGATCGAAGGCAGTTATAGCTGTGAAATTGCAGTCAGATGAGGCCTTTTCCTCCATTTTTGTTTCAGACCAAATTTTCTTTAAAAAAAAAAAAAAGTGTATTTATTTGAGTAATCTCTGCCCCCTAAGTGGGGCTGGAAGATCAAGGGTCACATACCCCTCCCAGTGAGACTGCCAGGCACCCCACACAGCAAATTTTCTATACACTGAAAGGGAGTCAAGGGAAATGTCAAAATACCAAAAAAATTAAAAAGAGACGTTTAACTGTAAAAGGAAGAATGAGTCACTGTTTTTCTCGACAGTAGTTTTTTGACTTATGAAAAATTTAAACCTCAAGAAAAATAGGATAGTAAGATAAACACCTATATGTATGTCCATAACCTTGACTTAACAGTTGTCAGTGTATTAACTATCGCATATTCTCCATTATTAATTTTTGCTAACATTTTATTTATTATTTCTGTATATATATATTCTGTATATATATATATAACTAACACATTTTAAAGATGTCACAAAACCCTTCGGCCGGAAGCTCTAAAACAAGAACAGTTTTCTTTATAAGGACAACAACAGCATCATAACTGCCAAGATCAGAAATGATTCTTAATGTTGCCTAATTCCTAGTCTGTATTCAAAATTTCCCATTTGAGGGGCACCTGGGTGGCTCGGTCGGTTACGTGTCTGACTTTGGCTTAAGTCATGATCTCACAGTTTCCTGAGTTCGAGCCCCATGTCAATCTCTGTGTATCGATTGTGCAGAGTCTGCTTGGGATTCTCTCTCTCTCTCTCTCTCTCTCTCTCTCTCTCTGTCCCTTCCCCGCTCGCACTCTGTCTCTCTCAAAATAAACAATTAAAAATTTTTTATGGGGCGCCTGGGTGGCTTAGTCGGTTAAGCGTCTGACTTTCGCTTAGGTCATGATCTCGCGGTTCTTGGGTTCGAGCCCCGCGTCGGGCTCTGTGCTGACTGCCAGCTCAGAGCCTGGAGCCTGTTTCAGTCTGTGACTCCCTCTCTCTCTGACCCTCCCCTGCTCACGCTGTCTCTCTCTCTCTCCTAGAAATAAGTAAAACATTTAAGAAAATTAAAAAAAAATTTTTTTAAATATTTCCCTTTAGATCCCAAATGTAGCTTTCCTGACTCATCCCAATCAGGGTCTGATTAAGGACCACACCCTGCACTTGGTGTGTGTTTTAGGTCTCTTTTCATCTGGAACTGTCTTCTTCCTTGCTCTGGTCTATAACTTTTCCCCCCTTGTGACCAGCATATATAACGGGAGGGAGGAGAGTGTAATGATGAATAAAGAGTTTAAATAAAGCTGAGTCTTAAGATGTAACGGGGGCTAGTCATACAGAGGTATTTAATTGAAAAACCAAGGATGTTTTCATCTTTCTAGACAAAGCGAATACCGTTTGAGTACTGTTTACCGTCCCCTCCAACCTCACCGTTCTCATCTATATGATGGGGATGATAACCCTTGTCCAGTCTGTCCCATAAGTATGTTAGGAGGACCACGCAAGACAGTTTGGGAAAGCACGCTGCTCACTAGCACGCCCTGGTTTCCTTTCAGATTTTCTCCAGCAGACTGAGTGCGCCCGAGACGTCAAATCGCAACGCAGTTCAAGGCAGAGGGGGACCAAGGAGGAAACGTTCTGTGATGGTCCGTTAATCCTCTGTCCCCCCTTTGCCCCACACTAAATCCACGCTAATAACGTTTAACAGCAAACTCTGAACGGTGTGCTGTGGGGTTGCCGCGCGCCCCCACCCCCCGCACAGCGCCAGCCGGGTCCGAGCAGCTGCCGAGGAGGAAAGCGGGCGGCGGCGGCGGCGGGGCGCGGGGGCGCGGGGGGCGCGGGGCTGGGGGCGCCGACCGTGGGGGCGGGGGCGCGGGGCGCCGGGCTGGGGCGCGGGAGCGCGGGGTGCGGGAGCTGGGGGCGCGGGGGTCGAGGCTGGGGCGCAGGGCGGGAGGCCGGCCGCGGGCCAGCGCGGGGTGCGGGGCGGGGCGCGGGGCGCAGACCGTGGGCGGGGCGCGGGGCTGGGGCGCGGGGTGGCCAGCGGGGTCGAGGCTGGGGCGCAGGACGGGGCGCCGGGTGCGGGGCGGGGGGCGCGGGGCGCAGACCGTGGGGCGGGGGCGCGGGGCGCCGGGCTGGGGGCGCAGGCCGTGGGGCGGGGCGCGGGGGGCGCGAACCCCGGCCGCTCGCACCCACGCCCTTTCCGCCCTCGGTGCGTCAGCGCCCCGCTCCGCGCTGCTCGCACTATTTCCTGCCGGCGCGCCCGCAGCGCGGGTGACACCTAGGGTCTGGCTGCGGGAACCGCCTTCCGTTGTCGCCCGCCGGGTCGTACGGAGGGTTCTGAGCCGCGATCGGCGCGTGGTGCTCTCGAGGGCGCGGGACTTGCTGCGCCTCCCGCCGCCCCCGAAGCCCCCCACCCCCCGTATGCGCGTCTGTGGCTCCTCCTTTAAAAATGTTTTTAATGCTCGTTTATTTTAAGAGAGAGAGAGAGAGAATGAACGGGGGCGGGGCAGAGAGAGGGAGACGGAGCCTCTCAAGTAGACTCAGCGCGAGTGGGGGAGGGGCAGGGACAGACGGAGACACCGAATCCGAAGCAGGCTCCAGGCTCTGAGATGCCAGGCTTGAACCCATGAGACGCACGGCCTGAGCGGAAATCAAGTCAGATGCTTGTCAGGACTGATCCACCCGGGTGCCCCTTGCTTCTCGTTTTTTTAATATATTTTTTTAATTTTTTTATTTTTAGGAGAGAGAGAGAGACAGCGTGAGCAGGGGAGGGTCAGAGAGAGAGGGAGTCACAGACTGAAACAGGCTCCAGGCTCCGAGCTGGCAGTCAGCACAGATCCTGACGTGGGGCCCGAACCCACGAACCGCGAGATCATGACCTAAGTGAAAGTCGGACGCTTAACCGACTAAGCCACCCAGGCGCCCCCATTTTAATGATTTTTTTAATGTTTTTTCTTTTTTTTTTTTAATTTTTTAAACCTTGCTTCTCGTTTTAAACTGATTCTTCTGTCTGTCCTGGTTCAAACACTTTAGCTGTCCACACGAGGGCTCCTATGGGCCCATGGGATCTCTGTGCTGGAAAGAGCATCCAGCACTCAGCCAGTAATAGCGAAAGGTCCTTCACACTTTTGCGTATATGCAGTTAGTCAAGTGGTTAAGAGCAAGACTTTGGGGTTCAAATTTCTGGCACCTGCGAGCAGTATAATTTCACACAAACTACTTGGCTCCCTCACCTGTGAAATGTGGCTAACGGTCCTGTCTCCCCTCATGGGGTTGTGCGGATGAGCAGAATTAATATGTATCTGCACCTGTAAAGCACACAGGCAGTTCCTGTCTCATAGGAAGCATTATGAATGTGCTGCTGTTTGCATGGAGCTCTGTAGCCTCTGCATAAACAGCGCTAGAGACAGAGATCTCTCTAGCTCATGAAGCAAGCCGCTTCATCTCTGGTCAGTTTCAACCGTTAGGGTGGCCCCTTAGAGTCTGCAGATCTGGGACAGGGTAAAGGCAGTGTCAAAATATATTGGGTCGGCTGTGAGATCTTTTCTGCACACAGTGTGTTGTAACCTCATGGACTTTTTAATCCCCAGTTGTGTTGATTTACATGTAACAAGACTGAAGACCAGAGGGTTTGAGAAGCTTCTCCAGCGTCAAACAATGATAAGATATCCTAGTCAGAATCTGACATTGGTCTCAGAATTCCGTAGCTTCAAAAACTGGAAGATAACTCTTCTTTCTACTGAGACTTTGGGTTCTTGCGGTTGTTGGCACATTGTGAGTCCTCAAGTGATAGGAATGATTATTGATTTCTCTTTTCTTTTGAAGATTTTGGTTTTGAGTAATCTCTACACCCAAGGTGGGGTTTGAACTGCCAACCCTGAGATCCAGAGTCACATGCTCTACCCGCTGAGCCAGCCAGGTGCCCCAGAATTATTATTAATTTCTAATAACACTCTATATGTTGCCAATGCTCTTTGGAACCATTCCTTCCTTCCCCCCCCCCCCCTTTTTTTTTCTTGCCAAGGCAAGCTGCTTACATCCTTCTTCCTGGACTTGATTTTACCTGCATAAAATACCAGTAGATTGGTGTTGCCTCTGGACACCTGTATCCCACAAAAACAATGAGAAGCATTTGATGAGGGCTCCCTTTGAAATTACTTGCACCTATACACTAGAAACTTTTTTTTATTTTTTTTAATGTTTTATTTATTTATTTCTAGGAGAGAGAGAGACAGCACGAACAGGGGAGGGTCAGAGAGAGAGGGAGTCACAGACTGAAACAGGCTCCAGGCTCCGAGCTGGCAGTCAGCACAGAGCCCGACGCGGGGCTCGAACCCACGAACCGGGAGATCATGACCTGAGCGAAAGTCGGACACTTAACCAACTAAGCCACCCGGGCGCCCCTAGAAACTTTTTTTTTTTAATGTTCATTTTTTGGCAGAGAGAGACAGAGCGTGAGGGGGGCAGAGAGAGGCTGAGACACAGAATCCAACGCAGGCTCCAAGCCGTCAGCACAGAGCCCGACGCGGCTTGAACTCAGGAGCCACACAATCATGACCTGAGCTGAAGTCAGTGCTTAACCGACTGAGCCACCCAGGCGCCCCTACTACAGAAATTTTTTTTTTAATATTTTTATTTATTTCTAGGAGAGAGAGAGAGAGAGAGAGACAGCGTGAGCAGGGGAGGGTCAGAGAGAGAGGGAGTCACAGGCTGAAACAGGCTTCAGGCTCCGAGCCGGCAGTCAGCACAGAGCCCGACGCGGGGCTCGAACCCACGAACCGCGAGATCATGACCTAAGCGAAAGTCGGACGCTCAACCGACTGAGCCACCCAGGCGCCCCTCCTACAGAAATTTTTAAAGACCAGGATTCAGTCCCTAGTGGTTCTTAGAAGAACTTCTCATACTTCATATCCTCTAGGATCATTTTTCTTCCTAAAGACTCAGATAGAAGAATTATCCGTCAAAGCATTTATTTATTCTAACCCTCCATCGGGGGCTTAGCTGCCTCTCACACATGCCAGATGCAGTGCTCCTAAGGCATCCAGCGCCATTTTGGAAAGCTCTTATTATTCATTCATCCAACAAATATTTATTGAGAGCTGAGAGCTGTTGCCAGGCACTGAGCTAAGAGCTAAGAGATTCACTGGACAGTAAAAACAGCGACTTCTTCATAAGGCTGAACCAAATTCTCCATCCCTTGATTTTCTTCCTACTGACAGCACTTCTGCCTTCCGCAGCGACAGAGCAACATTAATTTCTGGTCCTCACCATAACCCCTCCTATACTTGAAGATGGTTTCCAGTTGCCTGTGGAACTAAGTTTCTTCTTTAAGTTTTCCTTGTAAAGATCTTACTTTTTTTTTTTTTAATATTGGGAGCTGATGCAAAAGTGATAAAAAATAGTGGGTCTTATATACTTTCTCTGAGCCTCAGTTTCTTTACTGTGAAATGGGGATAATTATACACAAGTGGTTGAAAATTTGAGATATTTACTGTCTGAAAGAGCTGAAGTATATATGTGTGTTAAGAACATTAACTCACTTTAACTGTGTGCGCATATGTAGCAGCTACTCTTCTAAATGCTTCACGTTTATTAACACATTTACTGTCATAATAACTCTGTGGGGTGGGTACTATGATTAGTCCCACTTTAAAGATGAGGAAGTGGAGGCACAGAGAACGGAAGTACCTCCCCCAAAGTCACACAGCTAGTAGGTGGGATTCTTGAGATGTGATCTGAAACTGTGGCTCAAGAACCCTTGGATGTGATTTGAAACTGTGGCTCAAGAACACTTGGATGTGATTTGAAACTGTGGTTCAAGAACCCTTGCTTATGGCCAAGGTTATGGGTGTTATGGGTCTCTGGCTGGTCGCCATTTTTAATCAGAGAGACTGAGAGAGGGGACAAGACTTGAAAGTTTCAGAAGGCAAAGCGGAGCTCGCTTGACCTGTGGTGTCTACTGCTTTAAATAACTTCCTACAGGGGCGCCTGGGTGGCTTAGTCGGTTAAGCGTCCGACTTTCGCTCAGGTCACGATCTCGCAGTTCGTGGGTTCGAGCCCCGCGTCGGGCTCTGTGCTGACTGCCGCCTCGGAGCCTGGAGCCTGTTTCAGTCTGTGACTCCCTCTCTCTCTGACCCTCCCCTGCTCATGCTGTCTCTCTCTCTCTCTCCTAGAAATAAATAAAACATTTTTAAAAAAATTAAAAAAAAAATAACTTCTTACAGTTTGAAATTCAGTCTCTCAGGTTCACAGTCTGGCCTCAGAGGGGGCCTCCTCTTCTCTCACAGCAGCCGGTCCCTTCTGCCCCCTACTCACACGGGCTGCCTCTCCCTGTCCCTCACTGGCTGGTTCTTGGCAACAGGTATTAGTTTTCTTCCCTCAGCACATCATTTCTTAGCTTCTTACACAGGTTCAAGCTGTAGCTTACAAACTTGTTTGTTTGTTTTTCATTTAAGTGTGGTTTTCTTGGTGTAGTTTGGTTTATAGCTGTTGACTACCCTAAGGGAGACTGCTAAACTGGGAAATCATACTTTCAACTCAAATAATAAACAAAGGGGGTAATCTCAACACACAGAGAGCTGTTACAAATCAATAAGAAATAACGACAAGAGCCTGGAAGAAAAATGAGCAAAGGATATAAATAGACAAATCACAGAAGAGAAACTACAAATGGCCCCTGTGTACCTGAAAAGACATTCATCCTCGATGATGATTAGACAATACGTGCTCAAGTGATGGGTTTTCCCCCCCCCATGGCAAAGACAGGTGTCTGTCTATATCCATGTCTATATTTTTATCTACCTATCTATGTATATGGTGATATATGCTGCTGGTGAGACATATTCTCATATATTGCTTTTGGGACAATGCATGGGCATAGCCTCTATGAAAGAGTGTTTGACAATTACTAACTTATCGAATCATAAAAACATATTCTCTTTGTGTATATCAGAGTTTCTGACGGGTATGCATCTACCCGGAACTTAGGGGCTTAAAATAACAACTGTTTCATTGGCTCATGATTCCGAAATCTGGTTTGGGCTCAGCTGGGCAGCTTCTCTGCTGCTCTGGCCAGTGGTCACTCATGGGCCTGCATTGATTGGGTGAGGCAGGTGGGGCTGAACTCAGCCGGGATCCCGAGATGGCTGGGTCTTCTTTCTCACTGTGTCTCAGGTCCTCTTTCCCCACACACGGTCTCTCAGTTTTGAGAAAGTGAAGGCACAACTCTCTCTACATATGGTTTCTCCAGCTGGGAGCCAGATCTTAACATGATAACTCAAGGCTTCCGAAGACTTAGAAGTGAAAGCTGCCTGGCCTTCTTAAAACTTTTGCTTATTTTCAGCTCTGCAACTTTGTAATATTTCTGTGTAAAGCAAGGAATCTGTCCAGAAAATTCTTGAACCTTTATGGCTTCTTTCTATGATTTACTTAGTATCTGGAGAAGGCCAGTCCCAGCCAAAATTATGCACAAAGTTCACCATTGGCCTCTCCTGGGTCCACAATATACCTAGCCTGGATTCCTCCAGGCTCAGGGCTTCATCTACCTTGGTCCTTCCTTGTTTTACCATCATAATTTATTTTCCTTTTCAAATTTTTGTTCTCAGGGTTACCATTCTTTAGATCTTAAACTACCACTATCTTTGTGTTCCCCGACCATATGGTCTTAAATTCCCCATCTTCCACCTCAACTCTGACAATGTGTGCAAGCGCTTTTGAAGCCTCTGCTTACATCACTTCACCACTGTTGCATTGGCCAAAGCAAGTCACATGGCCACACCCGGAGTCAGTGTGACAGGGGACCTCACAAGAGCATGAATACAGGGAATGTGTTCGTTGAGGGCCCTCAACGCCTTCTCTCCCACTCATTATTCATAATTTTGTTTATGTCTTTTAGAGGGTTTATCACAATCTGCTTTTATTGTATTTTTGAGAGAGAGAGAGACAAAGTGTGAGTGGGGAAGGGACAGAGAGTGAGGGAGACACAGAATCTGAAGCAGGCTCCAGGCTCTGAGCTGTCAGCACAGAGCCCGACGCGGGGCTCGAACTCCCAGACTGCGAGATCATCACCTGAGATGAAGTCAGATGTTTAACCAACTGAGCCACCCAGGCGCCCCCACAATCTGTATTATCATTTGCATACTGGTTAACTTGTCAGTTTCCTTCTGTGAGAGAGAGGAACTCCTACGAAGTACATTAGCTGTGCTGTCTTACCTCCGATATCTCTCAGTGTTTGGTGTGCTGGCCAACAATACATATCTGTTAAATAAATAACTGAGCTTTGATTTTCCTAAACTGTGTTCAGCTCATTTATTTATTTATTTATTTTAAATGTTTTATTTATTTCTAGGAGAGAGAGAGAGACAGCGTGAGCAGGGGAGGGTCGGAGAGAGAGGGAATCACAGACTGAAACAGGCTCCAGGCTCCGAGCTGGCAGTCAGCGCAGAGCCCGACGCGGGGCTCGAACCCACGAACCGCGAGATCATGACCTGAGCGAAAGTCGGACGCTTAACCGACTAAGCCACCCGGGCGTCCCTCAGCTCATTTATAAAAGAAAACTTCTGTTGATGTGATCATGGAAAGGGTTGAAATTCCTCCTTCCATTTTAAGCACCTTGTAGTACATCATTCATTCATTCATTCATTCGTTCATTCATTCATTCATTCATGTTTGAAATCATCTCTACACACAACATGGGGCTCAAACTCATGACCCTGAGGTCAAGAGCCACAGGCACCACCCTTCCAGCCAGACGCCCCCAACCTTGTGCCTTTTAACAGTAGTTTTCTGAAAACAATGCTCCGTTTAAAGGTGCAGTAAGTTCTTACATCCAAAGGGAACATAAAATCAGATTTTTCTACTTTTGTCATTTTTCCATTGTACTCTTGCAACCTTTGGGAATATTGATGATTTTTGTTAGTCTATAATAGTTTGAGTATTTTTTTCTGTGGCAACATAAAATTTACCATTTTAGTCATTTTAGAGTGTAAGGTTCAGTGGCTTTAATTAAGTACATTCACTTTCACATTCACATTGTTTGTACGACCAGACCACGACCACTGTTCATCCTTGCCAGTTTTTCATCTTCCCAAACTGAAATTCTGTTTCTATCAAAGAGCAACAATGTCCTTCTCTTCCTACCCTGACAATGACCATTCTACCTTCTGTCTCTATGGATTTGGTTTGATTACTCTGGGCACCTCATATAAGTGGAATCATACAGTATTTGTCCTTGGTCTCCAGTAGTCTTTTTTTTTTTTTTTTTTAAGCTCTTTTGAAACACATGGAGTCTGGCAATGTACATCTAGAGATTTTTTTAAATTTTTAAGTTTTTTAAGTTTATTTATTTTAAGAGAAAGAGGGAGGGATGGAGGGAGAGAGAATCTCAAGCAGACTCTGCACTGTCAGCAGCATGGAGCCCCATGTGGGGCTTGAACTCACGAACTGCGAGATTATGATCTGAGCCTAAATCAACAGTTGGATGCTTAACCCAATGAGCCACCCGGGCACCCCTGTCTTGAGTAATCTTGATTATCTTTCAAAATAGTTTCATGTTCATTTCTTTAGAAAGGAATGTGGAAATGTCACAAAAGAGATTTGTGAAATTGAGGTAGACTGATAGTAACTTCTGACACGTTGTTAACTGTGGATTTTCAAATCATTGGTGACTTCAGGTTTCCTGAAGAGCTGTTTTGTCATCCGGATGGCCCTGAGACTGCAGGAATCTGTTAGTTTTTTTTTTTTCTTGTATGTTAGTTTTTAATTGTAATTATGGAAAATGCAGGGAGTTTTAAACTGTATTTTAGGAAGCTTGACAGCAATGAATTTTTAAAAATTATTTTTAGTGTTTTTATTTATTTTTGAGACAGAGAGACTGAGCATGAGTGGGAAAAGGGCAGAGAGAGAGAAGGAGACACAGAATCGGAAGCAGGCTCCAGGCTCTGAGCCTTCAACACAGAGACCATTGCAGGACTCGAACTCACCAACCGTGAGATCATGACCTGAGCCGAAATGGGATGCTTAGCCGACTGACTGAGCCACCCAGGTGCCCCCACCAGCTATGAGTTTATGCAGGTAAAGTGTTCCTAATCTTGCTTCTCCTTTCTAATTATGTTTCTTTGAAGAATATACATGATTCTTAATCTTTCGGGGTGCAGTGGGCTTATATTTCTGATCACCTGGAAGGGAGGAACAGGAAAGAAGGGATAAAACCCAGGAGATAATGTATGATTTCAGGATGTTGGTATTTATTTTTTAAATTAACGACAATTTTTATTTTTTATTTTTTAGTAGGCTCTATGCCCAACATGGGGCTTGCACTCACAATCCCTAGATCAAGAGTCACATGTTCTACTGACTGAGCCAGTCAGGTTCCTCAAGATGTTGATATTATTTTAAATTACTTACTTTATACATAATCAGCTTTCTCAATTGTTATATTAATTGACTATTTAAAATCTTTCAGTACACATCCATTTGTGTATGTAACAAAACGATGGTACATTTCTCATGTGTATTTCTTCAGTTTACATATATCATGTAATCCTCATACAGCAAATTTATAAGAGCGGTGGCAATATTGCATATATCTTAGACATCAAAATACGTTACAGTAGCAACTTTATTCTAGTTGAGTGACCTCAGGCAACTCATTTCTCTTCTCCAGGACTGTCTCCACCTGTGAAATGAGATGTTTCTTCTAGATATTGAGTGTGGGTACCAACAGCAAAGCAAAACCACTTATATGGAGATGGTATATAACTTAAAAGGATTTTGTGCACATTTGGAACATATTGCATGGGAATCAGGATGGAATATCACTTTTTTTTCAGAGGGGAAGATTGTGTTTTTGAATAAGAAAAAGAAAAGAGCTTTCATTCCTATTCACCTAATAGATTTTAGAGGCTGAAAATGAAGTAAATACATGTTTCTCCTCTCTCTGAAAAGACCGTGTCAGAGTTTTAGCTGTATCAGAATTGCTTACATCATACTTTAAAGCAAGTATCCAGAGAGTTTAACTGGAAACATACTGTCTTCATGAGAAGCTGATGAAGTGTGAGAATGAGCTTAGTTGGATGCAAGGACATAAAGAAAGAAAAGATAGTTTTGTAGACAGTTAGCTGCTGCCCAGCAGAGAAAGGTCATACTAACATTCCGTAATGTTATTACACTCGGGCAACGGGGGAAAATTCTTCTAAGACTTTTAATTAAGGTGAAGGTGGTAAACAGCATATCAACACCTTTCTGGAGAAGCATTAGTCACCTGGAGAATAATTTCCACGCCTGAACACTGAATGCAGCAGGGAACAAGTATGAACAGAAAAATGAGATTTAAAGAGGATCTGTTCAGACCCTCACAGAATGCAACACTGTTTGTGAGAATCAATTTCTAACAGCCTGGGAGGAAACAGAAAGAGGAAGAGTGACTGGTAGTCAAGTGAGGTTCTGCCTCAAAAGGGTTTGGAGCCGGAAAATACAAACCAGGCAAAGACACTAAAATGCTGAAGGCAGAGGTGTGCAGGTGACTTCCAGATCATGGTATTTGATCCTCTCCCCTCTCCTGAAGGGCTCTGTGGTCTCCTCTGTCATCCATACAGCAGGTAGCGTCACTCTGCAAACACTGTGCTAGACCCTTAGGATTTAAAAACAAAGGACGTTTGCAGTGCCTGCCACTGTCAGGGATGGTGAGTTTGAGTCCCATGTTGGGTGTCGAGATTACTAAAAAAGATAAATAAATAAACGTAAATAAATAACTAAATAAATAAAGGTGAGGTTCCATCTTGAATTTCTGAATCTTCAGGTGCCCAGTTTACTAGCTGCAAGGAATGGGGCAGGATGGAATGCTGGGGGTAGGAGGTACTTAATAATCAGGACACAGTGCAGGTAGAGTTGTAGCAGATGTGTGTCGAGAGCCCTCAGAGCTGAGCAGCGGCCCTGACTCACCCTAGAGTGTTTACGAAGAGGGTCACATTTGATCTAATTCTCAAAATGAAAAGGACATATGATAAGGGATGGGCCACCCAGGGTACGGGCTGGGAGAACTGGCATTTCAGAGAGGCGGGGACAGGAAGGTGCATATGGAGCTGGAGAGGGTGAAGAATGAGGCACGTTTGAAGGGTGGCTGTTGTTTCTCACCATGAAGAAGAAAGCTTGAGCTTCCGCTAGGTAATGATCCTTTTATGTTTCTCGTGCTCTTCACCTCCAGCTTGGATCTTAGAACACTCAGTCTTCAATCTCCGCTGAGAATGTCATTTTGAGTGTCACGATCCAAGGTTCTAATTTAGCCAGTCATGGAAGCCTAAAGAAGAGGTGCCCAGAGGCACGGATGGTACAGTATGAGCACTTATGAGGGGTGCTGCTAAGCCCCTGGTAACATTATCATATAAACTCTCATTAACAACTGCATGGGCTCGGTACTATTAGTCATTCATTCATTCATTCATTCATTCATTCATTTATTCATTCATTCACCAAAGTAAGCTCTGCACCCAATGTGAGGCTCAGACTTAATCTTGAGATCAAGAGTCAAATGCTCTATTAACTGAAGCAGCCAGGTACCCCTATTCCCATTTTAAAATGAAAATAGAGGCACGGAGATGCTGGCCATCTTGTCCAAAGTTATACTGCCAGTGAGCTCTGGACCACGGTTCTAACCCAGGCCCCCACCCTTAGCCAAGCACTATTCTGCCTCAACACATGAGCACTACCAGCATGAGGAGCACAAATGAAAAGGCATGTTAGGAGCATCTGGCTCATCCTGGAGCTTCCCACCACCCCCCGTCGCCTCATTTGGAAAGGGCAGAACAACAGAGAGGGTGTCACATCCTGAGGGAGTAGGTGACACGGAGAGATGACCACCTGATCGGCCTTCACAGGAGGATACGCTGCCCCGTAATGAAAGTTGTTTGTTACCAGCGATCCTTCTCCAGGACTGCCTCAGCTGCTGAGCGGCCTTGCCCGAGGTCATGCAACTTCCCAGGATGCACCACATCCAATGACTAATTCATGAGGCTATATAAAGGTCGGGCCATCTGGGCGCAATAATTCGGAAGGGCCATGTGGGCTCCAGGGCCCCCAGAGGAGGCTGGCTTAGCCTGTTGCTGGGTTCACATCGCAGCTTAACTTTTCCTTCTGTCCCATCCTGCTTCCTGTCCCCCCCTCCAAAGGTGTTGACCTCATGGACATTTTTAAATGAACATCTTGCTGCTCTGTCTCAGAGCCTGCTTCCTTGGGAACCCGATCCAGGACAACATCAGTTCCATTGACCAGAGAAGTCTGTGGCCTCTCACTTTGTTTGGTCTCTGGTGTAACTTCCTTTCACATTACAAATCTCCCTCAACTCATGATGGAGTTACATCTGGATAAATCTCCTGTAGGTTGAAACTATCTTAAGTCAAAAATGCATTTAGTGGGCGTCTGGGTGGCTTAGTCGGTTAAGCGTCCGGCTTTCGCTTAGGTCATGATCTCGTGGTTCATGGGTTCGAGCCCCGCGTCGGGCTCTGTGCTGACTGCCGGCTCAGAGCCTGGAGCCTATTTCAGTCTGTGACTCCCTCTCTCTCTGACCCTCCCCTGCTCACGCTGTCTCTCTCTCTCTCCTAGAAATAAATAAAAAATATTTTTTAAAAAAACGCATTTTGTATGTTTGCCTAGCCCACCTAAAACGTGCTCAGAATACTCACATTAGCCTATAGTTGGGCAACATCATCTCACACAAAGCCTGTTTTATAATAAAGGGTCGAGTATCCCATGTAATGTAGTGAACACTGTACTCAAAGTGAAAAACAGAATGGTGTCTGGGTGCAGAATAGTTGTAAGTGAATCGGTTGTTGACCCTTGGGATCGCTGGGCCCATGGGCCAGCTCCCTGTCGCTCCCTGGCGTCATAAATGAGTCTCCTACCACTGATGACTGCATGAGGAACAGATCCAACTTTGCAATATAAAGCGTGTTTTCTACTGACTGCATTTCACATTAACACCATCGTAAAGTTAAACAATTAAGTCAAACCACTGTAAGCTGGGGACTGACTGTAGTTTCAAAACCATTTGCCTCATTTCAAGAACCTCTGGCGTTTCATTCCTGATAAATATCCAGGAACAAAAGTTTATAAAATTCTCAGTGGTCAGCTACACAAAGATTTGGTGCCCTCTTTTTTTTTTTTTTGTCAAGACTTTATTTTTTATTTTTATTGTTAAAAAAATTTATTTTTAAGTAATCTCTACACCCAACATGGCGCTCAAACCTAGAACCCTGAGGTCAAGAGTCATGTGCTCTACTGATTGAACCAGCCAGGTGCCCTCCAATAGGATTTATTTAGGGCAGTTTTATTATTTTTTTACGTTTTTAAATTAAAAAAAAAATTTATGTCTTTATTTTATTTTGAGAGGTAGAAAGGGAGCCAGGGAGGGTCAGAGAGAGAGGGAGACACAGAATCTGAAGCAGGCTCCAGGTTCTGAGCTGTCAGCACAGAGCCTGACGCGGGGCTTGAACCCACAGATCGTGAGATCATCACCTGAGCCAAAGTCGGACCCTTAACCGACTGAGCCACCCAGGCGCCCCATAAGATTTTAAATTTCTAAATGTTTATTCATTTTTGAGAGAGAATGTGTGAGTAGGGGAGGGGCAGAGAGAGAGGTGGACAGAGGATCCAAAGCAGGATTAAACTGAATAACATATTCAGACTCCAAGCAAAATGCCTGGCACTTAATAAACATTCAGAGAATGGGCATTTTTTAATTAATTTTTTTTTTTTTAGTGTTTATTTACTTTTGAGAGGGAGACAGAGTGTGAGCGGGGAGGGGCAGACAGTGAGGGAGACACAGAATCTGAAACGCACTCCAGGCTCTGAGCTGTCAGCACAGAGCCCGATATAGGACTTGAACTCAGGAACTGTGAGATCATGACCTGAGCAGAGTCAGACACTTAATCGACTTAGCCACTCAGGTGCCCCAGAAAATGGGCATTTTAATGTAAAGTTGGCACTGTGCATGCAGGTCATAGGGTGTATTTGTTTCCTATGGCTCTTCTAACACATTACCACACAGTTGGTGGCTTAAAACGACAGAAACGTACTCTCTCAGGCTACTGAGGGCTGGAAGTCTGAAATCAAGGGGTGGGTAAGATTCCCCTCCCTGGGGAGGTTGCAGGGGAGAATCCCTCCTTGCCTCTTTCTTCTCCTGGTGGCTGCTGGCACTCCTTGACTGTGGTTCATCTGCTTTTATGCTTACGTTGTCTCCTCTCTGCTTTCCTTTCATAAGGATACACGTGATTGCGCTTAGAGCTCACCCTGATAACCCAGGATCATCCCCTGACTCAAGATCTTTAATTTAATCCCATATGCAAAGACCCTGTTTCCATATAGGAACATTTCCCGGTTCTAGTGAAATCTCAGGGGTGGGGGGGGGGGTTATTTTTCAGTTTACCGCACAGGGTGACACATTTCCTATCCTGTCTTTATAAGGCATCGTCCCAAACATTTCACCTTTGATCACTAAAACAGCCCTTCCTCTTCCCCAGTCTGTCCCTCAACACCATCTGCCTTATTTCAGGAACCTTCCTCGCCCTCCCAGAAGGAACAGTGAGTGGCTACCAAAGTTGGGTAGTTTCATTAAGGTCTTAGCACCAGATCGTGTTGCCGTTTTAGAGGATTCTTTCCAAAGTTTTAATTAATTCGAGGATATGCTGTAGCGCTGTTTCTCAAACTTGAGTATTCCAGGCACCTCTGATTCAGTAGGTGGCATGAAGTCTGGGAATCCGAATTTTTCGAAGTACCCCAGGAGAATCCTATCAGCCAAGATTTGGAACCTTTGATTTCTACGATTCCTGAACCTAACTCATCGAAATAGGGAAATTCCCTTTCCGGCCTGCTGGGTGTGTCATGGTTACATGACTAAGGTCTTATTTAAAAAGGCTGGAGGGGGGCGGGGTAAAGGGCGACCCTGAAAACCGAACACTCGTATCCGCACAGTATTCGCCGACAGAGTTCCCCGCTTGGACAACCTCCAATTCGGAGTTAAGCACAGGATGACAACTGCCTGGACGGGGCAGTCCCACTGTGTCACTAGCTGGGGACCTCGTGGGTCTGAGCGATTAAGCCCTGGTGGCGCCCCCAGCCGGAGACAGGGCTTCCCGTCGGTGGGAGCGGCTCCAGCGGGGGGCGGGGAGGTGGCGGCCGGGGCCCCTTCGGCCGCGGCGCGGGAGTCCCTGCACGGAGAGGCTCAGGGGCGCCGGGCTCGGCCGGGGAGGGGCCTGTTCAGCGCCCCTCCCGCGAGCTTAGCCAGTCCCGAGCGGCGCGGGCAGGGGGCGTGGGGAAGCCTCGTTCTATTTATTCCGGCTGGCGAGCCGGTGGCCGCGGCGGCTCTGCGCGGCCCGAGGAGCGTCCTGAGCCGGGGAGCGCGGGCGGTTGCTTCGCACGAGGCTAAGACCCCGGCGCGCGTGGCTGGCCAGGTGGGGGCGGCCGCGGCGCGCCGGCGGGACGCTCAGAACGTTTTCGGGAGTTCTGCAAGTCCCTCTGCGGATGATGAGGCGCGGAGTCGGGCTCGGCCGGATCGATGAAAGCTCTCGGAGTCCAGCTCCGCCGTGGGGTGTTGGGGCACAGTCAGGGCTCAGTCGGGAGGCGATGGGGGTGCAGTGTCCAGCTGAGCCGCGGAGCGATGGGGGCGCAGTGTCAGGCTCAGCCAGGACCAGACTCAGGAGCAGGTTCGGGCGGGGGCGATGGGGGCCCATTGTCAGGTTCGGGCGGGGGCGATGGGGGCCCATCGTCAGGTTCGGCCGGCGGTGATAGGGGCTCGCGGTCAGGCTCCGCCGCGAGGTGGCGGGGCCGCGGGCTCAGGCCCCGCCGAGCGCAGTAGGAGCCGGCAGCCGCGGCCGGAGGCGCGGGGCGCCGGGGTCCCGAGCTCCCGCGGAGCCGGGCGGCGGGAGGAGCCCCGCGCGGCCACGCCCCCTGCGGCCGCAGGCCCCGCCCCGCCCCCGCGCTCCGCCCAACCCGCCGCGCTCGGCCCTGCAGAGCCGGGCGGCTGGTCTGGCCGGCGGAGGCTGAGCGCGACCCTCGCGAGCCGCGGCGCCCGCCGACCGGGGACCGGCGCGACTCCAGGGACCCCGCGCTGCCCCGCGCTGCCGCCGCCTCCCGTCGTCGCGGGGACGCTCCGGCCCGCGCCGTCCGGGCCGAGGGTTCGCTTCCTCGCCGCGGGGAAGGAGCGGAGAACGCCGAGCGGCTGCTCCGGGAGCGAGCGAGCCGAGGCCCCTGCCCGCGAGTGTCGGCGCTGGCGGAGGCGGAGGCGGAGGCGGAGGGAAGTGCGCGTCATTCCCGGGAGGAGAGTGTTTCACCTCCAGGCTGCGGCTGCGGCTGCGGCTGCGGCTGCCAGTTGCATAAAAGCGGCGGCGGCGGCGGGCGCGGGCGCGGGGCTCCCCGGGCGCTCTGGCCATGGAGAGAGGATCCGGACCCGGGGACGCTAGGAGCTCGGCTCCGTCTCTTTGGACCGCGGTGTAGGCACCTGAAGTAGCCGACGCGAAGCGGGGGAGGGGAAGGTAAGAAGCCAAGAGTCCCCCGCCCTCCGCCCCGCCTCCCCAGCTGCCTGCTGGGGCCGCCGCGAGGTCGCGGACGGCGGCCCCGCGCCCCACCGCGGCTCCCGGCGGCCTGGCATTTCGGCATCTGCTGCTGAAATGGAAAACATCCTCCCGCCGCGCCAAGCACCCTCCCGCCGTCCCCCCCGCGCCCCGCCTTTCCCGGGGTCTCTCCTGTCGGGATCGGGAGTAACCGGACTCCCCCGGAGCAAATCCTCTCCGTAAGAAGGGGTCTGGGGAACCGCGTCTTGATTCTTTCTTTCTGTCTGTCTCTCTTTTCATTACGTTTACGGGGGAGGAGACAATGGACCTTTGAAAGTCGGTGTGAACAGCCGCAAACTTTCCGGAGGGGGGGGGGCGGGGATCAGCCCCACAGGAAGCTGATCACGATGAAAGGTTGATAGAACGTGCATTGCAGAGTCTGGGCTTCAGCGCGCGCGGGCGCGTCTCGGGTGACCTTTGTCTCTTTACCGGTCTCCTGGGTCGGTGCATCCCACACCCCTAAAGTAGAGGGAGGCTTTAAAAAATCGCTTGCAGCCCTCCTTACAGCTGGGAAATATAGCCCAAGCCCTGGACCCCACGCCCCGCTTTCCTCGGCAGAGGTGCGAGGTCTTGGCAAAGGAGGGGTCCCGCTCCGTGAGGATCCCAGAGTCCAGCAGTTAGTGCCAGTGGCTACATCCGTTGCAATAAAACCAAGGTCCCGGTGTCCCTGGATGCTCTCGGCTGAGGGTTGTCTCCAGATCTCGCTGTGTGGCGGAAACCACTCACTTAAAGTCTCTGCATAAAGTTAGGAAAACACACTTTGATATATGTCTCCTTTCATCAGGAGTTGGGGTTAAGGATGGAGTGCTTAATAATTTTAAGAACTTTCATTCCGCACAGGAGCCACTCACTGGTTTGTGTCCACTCTTCTGGTTTCATTTCAACTGGGCGATGCGTTGTTGCATAATCGCAGGATGTGCAGATGTTGTTTTCAGGAGCAGAATAAGAGGTTAAAGGAAATAGGATGGAAGGAGGTTTCACCTGAGCTGAGGGAGGCCTTGTCAAGCCTCAAGCCTCAGGGCAGCCAGACATACCTGTTGGAAATGGCTCTGTGTTAGAAACGCATGTAAAGTAGTTAGTCTTATGGTTCCGTGGTTGGGAAAAGTTGCTCTTTGGGAGATTGGTCTGGGCACCATGCTCTGGTTGTGTGCCTTTGATAGATTTTCTAAGGGCTTCTTGGGGATTTGCATTTCTGGGCAAAGGCAAAGACAGTGCACTTAGGCACATCTGCCCAGTCAACACTGGGTGGTACCTTATGGTGTTGTATTCCTTACATTAAAGTTCTTCCCATCAGCTTTCTGTGAACCTGCACTACAGGGTCAGCGTGTGTGGGTGGAAGCGTGCTTCTGGCTTTCCATTCAATCCTCCTGAAGCTGTTTTATCTGATGAATGTGTGCGCACAGGCTCAGAAAATTAAGGTTAGAAGTGAATTTTGAATCCCCACCTACCTGTTCTGGTTCACCAGCCAGTGAAGGAAGCCCGAGGGCTATGTGGACAGGGCGGTCGAATCAGTAAATCTTTACCCCATGCTTGTTTAGATTTCCTTTGTCACGGTGAATTGTTTGAGTAAAGTCTCCTTTGTTGATGTAACCTGTAACCTGCCGATTTTCAGGAGTCTCAGATTTCACAGCAGGAAATTAGGGGACTACACCTCATTCGTGTTCTAAGGGACTTCTAGCCTGTTCCCAAGCTACCTTGGGAATGGTGAGAAGATAAACGAGAAAGTCAAGTAGTTAGGGGCCGTTTCTGAAGTTGAACGGCTACTGTTTTGCCGAAATTGCAAATGATGATATGTTCAACCACAGTGCGGAAAGAGAGCATTTAAAGGATTATCAAATACACAGTTTTAGACTCACGTGGGATACTGTATGTGAACATGTACCTTGCAAAGTGCTAGAAAAGAGAAGTATTGCCTCACCCACCCGCCATGCGTTCAGCTAACAATTCGAATTCACCCATTGTGGGTCAGGCCCTCCGGAAGCAATCTGAGTGCCCACCTTGTCGGTAGGCAGGCAGAGGGAGTTGGATGGAGTGGGTAAAGCTTGGGAAGCCCAAGGGAGCCAAGATCATGTGTGTGTGGCTTCCGTCTGTAAGGAAAGATGAGCCAGTCGCTGCTGTTGAAAGGAAAGAGCTTAGACTGGGAGAGAAGGAAACAGGCCCAGGAAGTGTGGAAGTGTGTGGAGCGTTATGCATAGAATCCTTTAAGATGAGGACCAGATTAGGAACAGGGGGACGAAGGAAGCAATTTGGTGAAGAATAAAGTTTTTGAAAATCAGACAGGAATAGTAAGGACTGAACACTGGTGTCACTGGTACCGTTTTTATTTATTTATTTATTTATTGTTTTATTTATTTCTAGGAGAGAGAGAGAGACAGCGCGAGCAGGGGAGGGTCAGAGAGAGAGGGAGTCACAGACTGAAACAGGCTCCAGGCTCTGAGCTGGCAGTCAGCACAGAGCCCGACGTGGGGCCTGAACCCACGAACCGCGAGATCATGACCTAAGCGAAAGTCGACGCTTAACCGACTAAGCCACCCAGGTGCCCCAGTGGTACCGTTTTTAAATGTAAAGATTGGAGTACTTGAGAAGTCAGAATTGAGTTTAAAGCAAGGCTCTGAAATTTGCTTGCCATTGCGTGCTGGCCAGATCCCCCAGTTCTTCACACTTTGTTCCTCTGTAAGATGAGTTGAAGCATATTTTATTGAATTCTTTCAGGATTAACTTTGATTACATTTGCTGTGTATAATAAAGTACCATACAAGTTAGTGCTGTTTGCTACCCAAAGGTACTTTCCAAGTACGTTCCTTTTAGGGGCATCTGGGTGGCTCAGTTGGTTGAGTGTTCAACTCTTGATTTCAGCTCAGGTCATGATCTCACGGTTTCTAGGATTGAACTTCTCGTTGGGCTTTGCTCTGACAACACAGAGCCTGCTTGGGATTCTCTCTTCCGCTCTCTGCCCCTCCCTTCCTCTCTCTCTCTTTCTCTCTCAAAAGGAAAAAAAACCCAAAAGGCAAAAAACTTTAAAACAAATAAAAATATTTTCTTTTTAGGGCGCCTGGGTGGCTCAGTCAGTTAAGCCTCCGACTTCGGCTCAGGTCATGATCTCAAGGTTCGTGGGTTCGAGCCCTCATCGGGCTCTGTGCTGACAGCCAGCTCAGAGCCTGGAGCCTGTTTTGGATTCTACGTCTCCCTTTATCTCTCTGACCCTCCCCTGCTCACGCTGACTCTCTCTCTCAGAAATAAATCAAAACCATCAAAAAAATATTTTCTTTTTAGAGCTATGAAGAGATCCAAATCGAGGCGCCTGGGTGGCTCAGTCGGTTGTGTCCAACTTCCGCCCAGGTCATGATCTCACAGTTTGTGAATTCGAGCCCCACATCAGGCTCTGTGCTAAAAGCTCAGAGCCTGTAGGTTGCTTCAGATTCTGTGTCTCCCTCTCTCTCTGCCTTTCCCCCCACTCATACTCTGTCTCTCTCTCTCTCTCTCTCTCTCAAAAATAAATGAACATTTAAAAAGTTAAAAAAAAAAGATCCAAATCATAACTCAGTCCAGCTGGCCTCAGTGACAGATTTTCTATTGTGTTGGCCCTTTCTAGAGTGTTCCAAACCCCATCCTGAGTGCAGTTCCTCAGACTTTACGTTGGTTATTGTCGTATGGCATTCCTCAACTTGTCCAGGCAGCTTCCCGTGCCGGCCACAGGAAATCTCGCATTTGGGTAGTGAGCGCTAATTAGAAGGATGGGCTGGCATGTATAGTACCTCGGTTGAGAGGGGCTCATCTCGGACTGTGCTGTAACAGCCGTGTTACACCCCTGTCTCCCCAGGCAAGCTAACCCTCACCCTCTGCCTTCCTCCATCCTAGCAAGATGAATATGGAAAAGGAGGGACAAGCCATGCTCCTGCGTCTTTGAGATGCTGAAAATGACCCTTAGTAGTTTTCTCCCTTTATAAAGAGGCGTAATTTTCAACGACAATGTTTAAAAAAGGCTGTTCTCCAGTCACAACAGTTGCTGTCTAGGTGAAACTTGAATCTGTAAGCACTTCTTGCTTTAATGTACTTGCCTTCCTCTCCACTTGAAATGAACTTGAGCTCATCCGACATTATAGTAAATTGCCTTTGATAGAAATCCATATTCACATATTTAAAACTATCAGTTCAGTGTGATGGGGGTGGGAGGAAGGCAGTACACATGTAAATCAGTTTTCAGGACGTATTGAATCTTAGCCTGTAGTTTGAAAGGGTCTTAAAAATAGTTTTATTCTGAGGAAGTTGAGACTCAGAGAGGCTAACTAATTAGGTAAGGTCATATCATAAATTAATGGCTGAGCAAGGACAGGAACCCCTTTGTCCATATTTCTGGTCAGCATTTCCCCCCCTCTTATGTACTCCAATTTGTTCCTTTTTTGTTTTGTTAGCAATTTAGTTATTTTAATATTTTAATGGGGAAATTATTTGCATTTGGGCTGAGAAATGCATTGCACCCAGCTTTAAAGCAGATGCTCTACCTTTTTTGTTTGGGAGGGCTTACACACACGGCGTGATGCACACAGCGAGGGTGATGTTACTCGTAATACGTTTCTGGCAAATAGGGAACTAAGTGAAAACATGATGTTAGCTTTACTTGCATTTTCCATTAATAGTCCACAAATATAAAATATTGTAGAAGTGCACATTTTGAAAAGAAATAAGTTCCTGGAAACGTTGCTCAGATTTGTGTTGTGAATCGTAGGTTAAAAATATATTAGAAATATGTTGGCATATTCTATTGTTTTCCTTGTATTTGCTTGCTTTGGGAAGCCATTAATGTTGGTTTTCAGGAACTATGTTCAGCAAATATTTTATTGCATTCCTAAGATGTGCAAGGCTCTGTGCTCATTGCTGTGAGCAGTACAGAGATGAATGAAGCATAGGGTCTTTAATAAAATATCTCTTTAAAAACAAATGGCCTGGACTGGGACGTTGTGTATGACTTAAAACACAGAATTGCTATCTCCCACCAAAGTCAGTCCTTTGATCTATTAGGCAAATCTGCCTTGAAATTGTTATTATTAGTCTAACCTTCTAGCCAGTTTTGTAACATGACACTTATTTTCATTACATTGTAACAAGGATAAACCTTTGTATTTCTTTTATCAGGGCTCCATCTTAGTTTGGACAATAAGTAAAAATGTGGAAACATTTGGGGATTTTCTATGATGAAAAGTTTGCCTCAGGGATTTGTAGCAGCCTTAGCTTTAATAAAGTTTTCTAAATAGTATTAACACTGCATAGAAGTGTGATTGGAACATTTTTGCCCGAGAGGATTGCAGCTTAAGATGATCCATATTGAGCCACTGAGAAAAAAGAATTGTCCTCACGGACTCTGAGTTTGATAGAAGTATCTTAAAACATATGATCATCCACTACAACCCAGATGTCTTAGTCATGTCTAATAACGAAGTCCGTCCAAAGAGTAAGAAATTGTTATTGATTTGAGGGCTCTTGCCTGATTATTGACTTGTACATGAAGACTGCCAACAGTCTATTGTTATAATAGCCCCCACTAATGGTGACTCACTTCCCTGAAGAATGAATCTTTTTTTTTCCCCACGTACACTGGGGTTAGAAAATTAATTATTAACATTTTAGGGAGTGGAAAGATTAAATTTAGCACAAGGACAAGTGCCTGATTCCTGTTTCAGAAGGAATGAGAAAAATGAGTCATTTTTTTATTGTGGTGAAAAAACATAATTGTTTTTTAGTATCACCAGAGCCACCTCTGTAAAATCAACTTTGTATGAGGATTAAAAAATATATATGTCGTTAATGCAAAAGATACCTTTGATTGTTCAGTGGGCACTTGATGACAGCCACCCGAGGACAGGCTCAGATAGAAATGAAGGGCTAATGATCTCGAGAAGCTAGCAGTTTGGTAGCAAGAAGGCTGTGTGTGAAAGTATAGCTGGAAAGGCCAAGTGGAAGATGAACCGTCTTTTCAGCATGGTTAATAACGTCTTTTGATTAATGTTAATAGCTGCTTTCCCACGTGCTTGTGCTGCTGTAGACCCCGCCTGTCCTCTGCATATGGTCACGCTTCACAATATATGGTCAGCTCATGGATCGCTTTCCCCCACTGCCTAGTTACCGTGTGGTCTGAGCTTGGCTTTCACCTTGAAGTGTTTCTTCTTGCTCCCTGCTTGTGCTTGCGGCCATTGAGTTCATCATGCAGCCCCTGTTTGCCTGTCCCGCCGCTGCTGGCTGTATTCTGTCCTTGCTCAGCTATGTGAAGTCCCAACATTGCTATAATGCTGGGCCATTACTCATTCACCGGTCCTCCTTGCTGACGCTCTGGCACTGTTGAGTTTTGATGAACACTGAGGCTGCAGGAGGTGTGATATGGTCCCTTTGGCAGGCCTAGATTTCACATGTCCGAGGAGCCCAGGCACTGTGACTGTTTTATTTTGGCCCGGAACTCATCTGTAGGTAGTGGCCTTCCGGAGACTACTAAAGACTTCTGTTGGTTGCCCGCATCATGGTCATTGTCGGACAATGTGTGGTCATTTCAGTGGTAGATTTCACTCTATACATCCCAAAGGAAGCTAATAGTAGTAGTGATCTGGTAATATGCATTTGGGAAAGTCGGTTTGCCAGGGCTTTTAAAAGCATAACTCTATTCCATTCATAGAGATGTAATAAACTCAGGCGATCACCTCTTTAGCCCCCTCAGCCCAGTGTCTTCTCCACTGTGCATTGTAATTCCTTGTTTACCGGCTCATCTCCTGACCACCGCCCTCTCCCCGCCCCCAACACTGAGCTCGGAGCTCCTTGAAGGCAGAGATTTGTTTGTTTGTGCATCACTGGGTCCCCATCATCTAGCAGAGCCCTTGTCGCATAAGAGATGCTCAAGCCGGCTTGTGTTTCCTCTTGGGCAAGTCTTTACTCTCAGTGGGGAAAGTCATATTAAAAATAGGCTCTATGTTGTCGGGAAAAGAGACAGGACATTTGGATTCTGGTCCTGGCCCTGCCATTAATAGGAACTTTGCTTTGATGTTGGATTGAGGGGCCGCAGATCACTTCACTCTGGGCATCTCATTATTCATCTGCGATATTTCCTAGTCTGAAAGGCATGTCCAAACATACCCGTTGTATGTTTCCTTCGGTCACCGCATCTTGAAGTCTGTGTATCAAGGGATCAGGGACTTTTGGTGTATCTGTGCTTGTTTATCAAACATATCTCTGTTGCCTTTACTTTCTCCCCCCCTTTCGACATTTTATCCAACAGAACTTTCTTGGCTCTTTCTTCCCGAGAAGTAGTTTCAAGCTTTGTCCCCAGCGCCCGCAGCCTGCAGACAGTTCTGCCCTTTGCTGTAACCTTAATTAAATCAGCCTCCCTCAGGTCAGACATTGGCTTTGGTTCTTTCTTTCTCGAAGGCCAGCTGCAAGGCTGATGACACGCCTTCATCTGCCATTGTGTGCCTCTGGCAGCCATCCGTCACTGTCAGCTGGGTGGGAGCCTCTGCTCTGTCCCTGCAGCCTGTGGGGAAGAGGGGGAAGGGGGTGGTCTAAGGAGCACTGGGAAGGAGGGGAGAAAAGGGGGCAGCTTTTCAATAGAAAGGATTAAGGAGAAAAAGGAATCTGAGGAATAATCATCTGGAAAAAGGAACAGACGTGAAGAGCAGAGGGCTGGGAGGTAAAATGACCCTCTCCTTTCTCCAGATTCCCAAGTTGAAGAATTGTACTTCCTCGTGTGGCGTTTACCCTTAGTTTTTTCCTTCCACCAGGGGCCTACATACTTCTCTCTTTTAAGTTTTATTTTTGACTGGGTCAGGAATGTTAGATATTCTTCATTATCTGCCTTTCTCCCCTAGTTGGTCGGAAGGTCTGTCTTTTCTCTTCTGCTTCTCTTTTGTTGCCCATGGTAATGTTCTTCAGCCTTTTCACCGTCAGCCATCTTGACTTTGGGGTCAAGCCTTGCTTTTCATGGAGATGCTTAACAGATTTGGAAAAGACAGGATTAATGAGCGTGTTTGGTGTCAGGAAAACCAGGCATCTGCCTCCTGTATCTTGCGTAAATGGGAAGACTATAAGAATATAGTTAAAAAATATTTCTTAAAGGTCGCCTGGATAACTTTAGGATGGAAAAGTGTTCACTTGGTTCCCTTTTGGGTGTTAGATATCATAAATAAAGACTCTTTGTTTTGAAGGATCCGTATTTAATGGAGAGTCCAGTGTAATTTGCTGAGGAATTCTCCACTTTAGTGAAATTGTAGCTGACTTGCTAATCTGAATTTCTTCAGTGCAGACCCAAAAACTCAGCATTTATTGTTTTGTTGTTTTTAACGTAAGCCACCTCTTAGTATTTCTGGTTAATTTTTGCTGTCCGGGGATTTACTGTTTCCTGACTATAGTTTTGTAGCAAAGAGAATAGAGCTTAACTGAAAAGTGAATTTCTTTTTTTTTCTAAAAAGTGAATTTCTAATGAAAATTACAGATGTCTTCAAGCTTTATTTTTTATTTTTTGCATGTTTATAAAACTTGATAAAAAATAGGATTTCAAACTCTACGGTCACCAGAAGTACACAGTTCTTAAAAATACACACATTTCACGTGGCATCTCCTCTTCTTGCTTTAAAGAATACTTATTCTGACTCAAATGCTTGGTGACAAAAAATAATTTTTAGTCAACTTAGTCTTTTGAGGAGATTTATAGGTATAAAAGATTCTTTATACTTTCTCTGTATTATATTAATTTTTATATTGTTTGTTTATTTTTGAGAGAGAGAGAGTGAACAGGAGAGGGACAGAGAGAGAGAGAGGGAGACACAGGATCTGAAGCAGGCTCCAGGCTCTGAGCTGTCAGCACAGATCCTGATGTGGGGCTCGAACTCAGAGACCATGAGATCATGACCTGAGCCAAAGTCAGATGCTTAAGTGACTCAGCCATGCAGGTGCTCATATGTTATATTTTAATAGAGTTAGTGTGCACTGGGAAAGTGATTTCCTTGTGAAGGAGGAGGTAACGTGAAGAGTTCGTGGTGCCAGACTAGAAGTCCGGCATGTATCGGGGTGTATATATAATAAATAGCAGTAGCTCAGCTTTGGGGAGTATCAGTCATCATATTTGTCTAAATTGACCAACTGGAAAAAGAAGGTAGGGGAGTAAAAGTGAAGATTTCTCTGCCCCTTCTCCTTTCACTGCATAGGGAAACGTTTATAATGAGCAGCTGGCTCTTCCCCTCTTCCTGTAAACATTGGCCTGGGTATGATCAACTTAGTAAAAGTGAACCAGAATTAATGTAAAGACACTAACTGTACAAAGTATCTTATTGTTTGGGGACCATGCCAGACATTTGCAGGTGATAGTGACCCGCCCTGGTTTGGAAAGTTGAAAGAAAAGAGCTACCCTTTTGTGTGAAGGTGCTGTCCTGTTTGGAGGTCTCTGGGTTTTTGGATTCTTCGGCGTATGCTTACACAAACCAAGCAGATCCCCGAGGGAAAGTGAACTTAATCTTTCCCCACCATCTGTCTGTTTTCTCCCAAGCAGCTCTTTGTATAGACCTAGCATTTATATTGAATTCTTTTCCAGGGATCATTGCTTAAAAATGCACTTTATCCTGTGTGCTCTTGAAATAAGATATGCTCTAAAATATATTCCTGTAAACTATGTAGAAGGATTTTCCCCACAGAGACTTTTCAACCATTGTTTTTTGAAAATCTTCATAATATGTGTTTAAATCCACAATCTTTGTGAAAATCTTGATCTCATTTCAGCATTTGACAGCTTGAGAAACTAAAGGGCCTACAAGTCACTTGTGCTAAGTTTATCTCTTACTAAACATTTTTATACGATTAAAGTATTGAGCTCATTGTTTATCGAGTAGAGATGTAGCCCGAAACTACCACAAAACTAAAGAAACCCGCTACCGTCCCCCTCAAAAAAAAACCCCAAATCCGATTCCTTGATGTTATTCTCTATTATCTTTCTCCTAAAAATGGAAGATTGGAAGTTGAAACCATAATTGGAAGTTCAAAGCCATTAGGAGTTGGTTAAAATTTTAACTGGGTTATAATTACTAATAATTATAAACATCTATCATTTATTTTCAAGATAATTCACAAATCACCCCTCGTTCCTGGCATGTTTTACGGTTTGTTGTGACCGAGCATACCAGTGAGTGTGTGGTAAAGACCTACCAAAATCTTAATAAAAGGAAGTTTCCTCAGCCGGTTTTTGGCTGGTTATACCAAAACTCTTAGAAAACAAAGACCGTAACTTGCAGAATTGACCTTTAGATTGGATACTGTTTCAAAAATTATGTCTTTGATCAAAAAAGAATAAACTTGAGATCATGCCGGCGTCTTGACTATTCCTAGCCTAAATTTTCAGTTCAAAAATAAGTTCTCACAAGTGCAGACAGGATTTAAAACAGCTTAAGTGAGTCAAAAGCAGTGAGTTTTCATCAAGCGTTCAGTATAATGGGGTCGGTATGCGTGGCATGGCACTGGGCATTGAGAGCCCCACTCCACGGAGTGAAGGGGTGATGATTTGGGGACTGAGTATACATACGGCTTCTGGACCAAGTGTCTTCAAGCACCATGTAAGTAATAAGCGTGTGTAGTAAGCAGTTTGTCTTCCATACTAACATCTCCACGGTAGAAAGAATGTGAAAAACTCAGTCCTTTTTTTTTATTTCTAGGAGAGAGAGAGAGAGAGACAGCGTGAGCAGGGGAGGGTCAGAGAGGGAGGGAGACACAGACTCCGAAACAGGCTCCAGGCTCTGAGCTGGCAGTCAGCACAGACCCCGACGCGGGGCTCGAACCCACGAACCGCGAGATCATGACCTAAGCGAAAGTCGGACGCTTAACCGACTAAGCCACCCACGCGCCCCAAAAACTCAGTCCTTTTAAAGAGTTCTTATTAGTTTTAGTTACTGCCACTATGTCTGTATTGGGAATTCTTTCCCTCCATACTTTTTTTTTTCCAAAAAATTTTCAACTTTGTTTCCATCTTTTTTTCCCCCCAAATTAAACTCTGTGTCCAACATGGAGCTTGAACTCACCACTCTGGGGTACGGATTCACAACTCAGAGATTAATAGTTGCATGCTCTACCGCCTGAGCCAGCCTGGTGACCCAGATCACAGCATTTATTGGCTGCCAGCATCACAGTATAAAGCGAATGGGACACTTTGGTGTTTCCCGTGTGCCTACTGCATTTCATACTGTATTGCTAAAACAATTACAAAATACTGTGAAAGGTTGGGCGTGTCTAGGGTGCTGCTCTTTATTTTTAGAATTCGCATTTGCAGCTGATAATAATACCATTAGTCACCCACCAAACTGCATATGAGGATTGCATGTTGTAAAAATTAAAGCTTTGACTTGTTTGCTTGAAGTTGTAAGTGTTCTCAGTTTTTCCTATATCAAGCAATAGATACAGATAGATTAGACGAACTTCCCAGAGCCTCAAGGATGGTGAAGAAAGATTAAGTGGGAACTTCCAGTCTGCGTGTATGTGTGTGAGAGATCTCTGGAGGAATAATGTGATCAGAGTTCAGCAAGCCCCTAGTGAGTACCTACTGTGTGTAAGATTCCCTTGAGAATACGAAGATGATTAAGACATAGTCCCTGTTCTCATGAGGCTTATTATAGTCGATTCAAGGATGGAAAAGTCTCCACGTTAACTGGAACATAAGGTAGAGAGCAAGATGATCCAAAAAGAGATCGATTTGTTTGTTTATTTATTTATTTATTTATTTATTTATTTGTAATCTCCACACCCAATGCAGGGCTCGAACTCATGGCCCTGAGACAGAGTCCCATGTTCTACTGGCTCAGCCAGCCAGGAGCATCCCAACAAGGGTTTGAAACAGAGGGCAGGGGAGAACAGACAGAACTTCTTGTACAATGCTGAGATGAAAGGGCTTCTTGGATGGGATAGCACAGTGTTTGCTGACTTTAAATGAGAATATCTCAATTTTCTTGAACTGCGTGCTCTCTCTCTCTCTCTTTTTAATGTTTATTTTTGAGAGAGAGAGAGAGAGAGAGAGCGCACACGAGTGGGAAGGGGCAGAGAAAAAAAGAGACAGAGAAGCCCAAGCAGGCTCAGTGCTGCTAGCACAGAGCCCAATGTGGGGATTGAACTCACGACCCATGTGACCGTGACCTGAGCCAAAGTCAAGAGTTGGACACTCATCCGACTGAGCCACCCAGGTGCCCCATGTTCTCTCTCTGTATATATTTTTAATTTTTTAAAAATGTTTTTATTTATTTTTGATAGAGAGAATGAATGAGTGGGGAGGAGCAGAGAGAGAGGGAGACACAGAATCCAAAGCAAACTCCAGGCTCTGAGCTGTCAGCACAGAGCCCAGTGTGGTGCTTGAACTCATGATCTGTGAGATCATGACCTGAGCCGAAGTCGAACACTCAATCGACTGAGCCACCCAGGCATCCTTCTTTTTTTCTTTTTTTTTTTAATAAGCCCAAGAAACCCTTACCAACCTGATCTCCTTTAATGGTCCTGAAATTTCAAAACAAATTATTTTCTGGGATTACTTCCTGTAATTGAGTGTTCTTCCCAAATGCACAGGCCAGGCCCCTTTCACCTTGAATTGCTGTTGGAGGTGATGCAGTCTTTTTATCCAAGAGAAGAATTTTGTTTCAAATAACAGCAAGTTTTAATGGTGTTTTTTGTGAACTTTTCTTTTTCTTTTTTTTTTTAATGTTTTATTTATTTCTAGGAGAGAGAGAGACAGCGTGAGCAGGGGAGGGTCAGAGAGAGGGGAGTCACAGACTGAAACAGGCTCCAGGCTCTGAGCTGGCAGTCAGCACAGAGCCCGACGCGGGGCTCGAACCCACGAACCGTGAGATCATGACCCGAGCGAAAGTCGGACGCTTAACCAACTACGCCACCCGGGCGCCCCTGAACTTTTCTTTTTTAAGAGTTTAATAGTTGCTTTTGTTTTAAATTTTTTATGTTTTTATGTAAAATTTTAAATGTTTAGGGGCGCCTGGGTGGCTTAGTCGGTTAAACGTCCGACTTTCACTCTTTCTCTCTCTCTCCTAGAAATAAATAAAACATTAAAAAAAAATTAAAATTTTTAAATGTTTGTTTATTTTTGAGAGAGAGAGACAGCACAAGCCGGGAAGGGACAGAGAGAGAGAGAGAGAGAGAGAGAGAGAGGGAGACAACAGAATCCAAAGCAATCTCCTGGCTCTGAGCCACCCAGGTGCCCCCAAAGTAGGAGGTTTTGAATGCTTCCCTTTTTTCAGCATTTGCATTTATATCTTTTAAGTTGATAGAGTTTTACAGGCTTAAGTATATGTATTTTATTTTATTTTTTTTAAAGAAAGAATTCTTTTTTTTTTCTTATATATGTATTTTTATTTATTTCTAGGAGAGAGAGAGACAGCATGAGCAGGGGAGGGTCAGAGAGAGAGGGAGACACAAACTCCGAAATAGGCTCCGGGCTCTGAGCTGGCAGTCAGCACACAGCCCGACGCGGGGCTCGAACCCACGAAACGCGAGATCATGACCTAAGCGAAAGTCGGACGCTTAACCGACTAAGCCACCCACGCGCCCCAAATATATGTATTTTAGAGGTAAGAGGAGGAAGAACCAATCCTTCATTATAAACTTTTCCCTAAGCACTGAAAGGATAAGTGGCCAAGAAATCTTAATTTTTATTCCTCTGCCTTCTTTTCCCAGTTGGTCATTTTAGACAAATATGATGAATAATACTCCCCAAAGCTGAGTTACTCCTACTATGTATAAACCCCATTACACACTGGACGTCTAGTCTGGCACCAGGAACTCTTTTGTTTTAAATATTTGCCCAAATTCCCCGTGAAGATCTTTAATGGCATGATTTGATTGGTTGATTTAGTGATTTACTGATTTAACTTTTTAATTAGCGCTCGCTTCGGCAGCACATACTCTGACTTTAATGAATTAATTATTACTAAGCCTTTTGGGCTATCCTCCAGTAAATAAATACGAGATAATTCAAATACCAAAAGTTATGCTTCAAAAGCTGTGTGGAATGCATTACAAATGAGTTTTTCCCCCCATTTTGGATTATCTGTATTTAAGGATTTAGCTCCTGAAATACATCATAAAATGCTCTTGGGTTCCTCCTGTATAGTACAGTGCGCTTTCCACTAGAAAGACCGCCCTCTTAAATGTAATGGAAACAAATTATTAGTGTGGGGACTAAAAACATTGGTCTGTCGTCAGAACTTCACAATGACCGTTAATACTCACCTTGGAGTCTTGGAAGCCAGAGGGAACCCTTCATTCTCTTTCTTCTGTTAGGTGCCTCTTTGTTCTCATAACCCCAAACTCACACTAATATTGCAAGGGCTGTACTAACAGTCTCGTGGATGAAACGGCCATTGGTCAGAGAGCTTGGGAACTTGACCACTGTTCTCACAGTACTGCCCAGTCTTCTAATAAGTGAATTTTTCTCCCCATAAACACAGTCCAGTGCTGTAAATGTATTTTCTTTTCCTCATGATTTTCATAATGGCATTTGCTTTTCTCTGGTTTACTTTATTGTAAGAATACAATATATAATACATATTACATACAAAATGTGTATTAATCAACTCGTTATCCATAAGGTTTCTAGTCAATAGTAGGCTATTGTTAGTCGTTAGGTTTTTGGGGAGTCAAAAGTTACACGTGGATTTTCAACTGCTTGGCGGGGAAAGTGCCTCCACTTCAAGGGTCTGCTGTATTTCCCTGGGTAATTTCACTCTGCCTTCAAGGGAGTGATTAATGTTGAATATAGGAATTGTATTTTTTGGGCAGCTGTAAATCACTTGTCTGTCCTCAGTGGTTCTTACCACAATCCTCTAATGACCTTAGGATCTCACTGTTGCTTATTGAATGAGTGAAATGGCAATTTTTCCTACAAATAATTTTAAATCTATAACTAGCAAGAATTATATTTTTAAGTAATTGATTCATAATACTACCTCTAAAGTAAACTCATAAATATAAAGTAATATCCTAAAGCAATATACTTATCTTGTATCTTTAAAAATAATAATAAATTGAAAGGGAAATCTGCATAAAGTGGTTGTTTTATTGTAATTAAAAAAATTTTTTTAATGTTTATTTTTTTTTGAGAGAGAGAAAGAGAGACACAGTGCTAGCCAAGGAGGAACAGAGAGAGAGGGAGACACAGAATCTGAAACAGGCTCCAGGCTCTGAGCTGTCAGCACAGAGCCCATTGAGGGGCTCAAACCCCCGAATTGTGAGATCATGGCCTGAGCCGGAGTTGGATATTTAACCAACTGAGCCACCCAGGCGTCCCTCAGTTGTAATTTTTAAAAAGTTTATTTATTTAAGTAATCTCTACACCCAACATGGGCTTGAACTCATGACCCTGAGGTCAAGAGTTGCGTGCTCTTCTGACTGAGCTAGTCAGGTACCACTGATCGTAATTTTAAGATGGTTTCAACAGCATGTTACTTCTTAGGAAAAGAATGATTCTACTTGCTGCTTATGCATTTACATGATTTTCAATAGAATGGAGCTAATGGATGCAGAATATATGAATGTAAGTATATTTAGTTTTGGGGTACCTGACTGACTTAATTTGGTAGAGCATGAAACCCTTGGACTCAGGAGTCGTGAATTCAAGCCCCACGTTGAGCATAGAGTTTACTTAAAAAATAATACAAATTAATATTATGTATATAGTTTTACAAGAGTTAGGGGGCAAACAACCACAGTTATTTTTCATTCCTCGACCATTTCAGCTTGTGGCAGACACCCTCTGAATTTCCCATGTGAGCCTATCATTTTGTGAATGTGAAGACACACATGATTCCCAGTGGCTTGGTGGCTTCATTTAGCCTCTTACTGCCTGTTATTATATTGTGGGTGCATCTGGAGACACATCATCTCCACAAAAGAGCCCTCCAGCCCGTTAAGTAATCACAACCTTTCTCACCCTGAAACAATGAAGTATCAGTCGATTGCAGCTCCAACAAAAGATCCCCACTCCCTTTCAGAGCAGATTATCCTCATGACTCCCCTCCCACCCTGGTGAGCCTGGCACTCAAGAATATCTAGTTTAGCCCTTTCTTTGTTAATAGAGCATCATAAAGGGCTCTTTGTTATGCTCTCTCATCGGGCCCAGCAGGATGTCTCTATTATTTCGTTCTGCTGTTTGGCACATGCAGTAGTATCTTCAATAGCACCTTGAATCATGTTCTCTTTCCTTTGTCACGGAACTTAAGCTTCATCTAAATAATTACTTTTGTTCAGAAATCAAACCCCCCTAACCAAGTGTTTTTGACAGACGCACTGACTCTGAGAATGTTCTTTGCCCCATGTAAAATCAGCATCAATTCCTGATTAGATTCCCTTTCTGTCCCCATGAATTCGCAGGTCATTTGGGTCCTGGGAATGCTTAGTGATGGCTTTCCTAATTGACCACATTTTCTGTTTAATGGGTTTGGTGTAGTTTAGAGCCATTTGGGGGTACCCTTATGACTGGGATCTCATTCATTGTTTTTGCAAAAGATGAGGGGACTTAATTACAAGGGTATTGAATGAAATCAGGTGACTCTGAGATGCTCTAGTTATTATGGAATGGGAGAGGTTGAACACCATGTTTCTGAAATCACTGAGCACATCTTATTTATCCATAATCTTTGCAGTAAGAACATTATGTAGCATAGCGTAGGACTTTTTCTTTCCTTCTTTCTTTCCTTCTCTTTCTTTCTTTCTTTCTTTCTTTCTTTCTTTCTTTCTTTCTTTCTTTCTTTCTTTCTTTCTCTCTCTCTCTCTCTCTCTCTCTCTCTCTCTCTCTCTCCCTCTCACCCTCTCCCTCTCCCTCTCCCTCTCCCTCCCTCCCTCCTTCCTTCCCTTCCTTCCTTCCTTCTTCCTTTCCTTTCACTTTGCAAAATAACAGAATAGGCTTGCATTTAAAACATACTCTTTCATTCAAAAACTTACAAGTACTGGGGCGCCCGGGTGGCTTAGTCGGTTAAACTTTCGCTCAGGTCATGATCTCGCGGTTCGTGGGTTCGAGCCGCGGTTCGTGGGTTTGAGCCCCGCGTCGGGCTCTGTGCTGCCTGCCAGCTTAGAGCCTGGAGCCTGTTTCAGAGTCTGTGACTCCCTCTCTCTCTGACCCTCCCCTGCTCATGCTGTCTCTCTCTTTTCTAGAAATAAATAAAACATTAAAAAAAAATTGAAAAAAAAACCTTACAAGTACTTACTATGAAAAATTAAAAGGACTGACCTGTGTGTGTGTGTGAGTGTGTGTGAGTGTGTGTGAGAACTTAGATAAGAAAGAATCATTTGTAGTGAACTTCCGCGTGAAGAATTTCTGAAAATACTAATGTGCTCTTCTCTTTCAGACTCAGCTTAATTCAAGTTAAACCCTTGTAAATCAGAAAACTGATGTCTTTGGAATTATTGCCTTTCAATTGCTTTGAAGACACTTAGTATAACGGTTAGGAGCCAGAACTCTAGCATTCTGGTCTTCCCCATATATAGCTAATTAACCTTTCTCATGTGCAAAATAGGGATAATGGGAGCTACTCAGATTTGTTGTTTTAAATGTATTAGATGAGTGAGGCGCCTGTGCGGCTCAGTTGGCTGAGCCTCCAACTCTTGATTGTGGCTCAGGTCATGATCTCATGGTCCGTGAGATTGAGCCTGGTGTCAAGCTTCGCACTGATGGTGCAGAAGTCTGCTTGGGATTCTTTCTCTGCCCCCCTCTGGCTCTCTCTCCCAAAATAAAGAAATAAACATTTAAAAAAATGTATTAGGTGAGTAATACGTGTAAGATGTTTAGAACAGTGCCTGGTGGTAAGTACTCTGAGTCAGATTTTATTTATTTTTGTTATTATCCTAACCGTAATATTCAAATGCCTACCTTTTAATCAAATTTTTGGGATTTAAAGAGATATTTAAAAACGACATTCGGTTGAGTGAGTTTGAAGATCTAATTGGCTTTACTTAATGATTTATGAATCCCAGGCAGCATCTCATGTTAGCACATAGAGAGGGGCTCTGAGGAGCTGTACCAAATGGAAGGCTTTTACAGGCAGAGGGGGCAGAGAAAGTTTTTACCAAAGAGTAGATTGTTTCAGGCAAGGTCATCTTCCTCTGAGGGAAGGCAGTGGTCTGTCAGGCAGATTACTTTGCCAGTGCTGACCAGGTAATTCCAGACTGGTTAACGGTTCCATTCCTGAGAGAAGCTGAAACTGCGATTGGCTGAGGTGTTGAGTCTCGGTTTGGTGATGTGGCCTTAGCACAAGTGACTCCATTTTGAGTCTGTTGTTTCTCTCTCTCGTTCTCTTTTAAAAATTGTAATGTTTATTTATGTTAATGTTGAGAGAGAGAGACAGAGAATGAATGTGGGAGGTACAGAGAGAGGGGGAGACAGAAGATCTGAAGCAAGCTCCAAGCTGGCAGCAGAGAGCCTAATATGAGCAGAGGCTCAAACTCATGAACCATGAGATCATGCCCTTAGCTAAAGTCAGACACTTAATCTGACTTAGTCACCCAGGTGCCCCAAAGGGCCTATTGTCTCTTTTTAAACCAGCTAATGTAGACTTGAGGTTTTCTCACTAAATGGAACTCATAGCCTATAGTTAAGTGATAACACAAGAATACTTAAGTTGCTTCATTGAAAGATAAATCTGGTGTGAAAATCGAACACCTAAACACAAAAGTTTGTCTTTTGGAACTCGTTAGGGCCGACTTGTGGTCTTCATATGATGCGTGGACTTTGACTTCAGTTTTATGAGCTTACAGTCCTGCTACTCAAAAAGTGTGACCACTTGCCTTAGTGTCACCAGGGTGTGTTTTAAAAATGTAAAGTCCATGGCCCTCTTTGCACCAATTGAGCTGGAATCACTGGATTGGAGAGCCCAGGAATCTACATTTTTAACAAATGTCCCTGGTGATTTTTCTGCACAGTGAAAATCGAGAACAGTTGCCTTTGAAGAGCGGCTCTCAACCAAGGTGCTTGTTAGAATCGCTCGGGTGGCATTTATTATTTTTTTTGGGGGGGGGGAGATGTTTTTTGTTTGTTGTTTGTTTTGCTCAGGTGGCATTTAAAAGGTAGAGATGGCTTGGATCCTGACTTGATTGTTTGGGGTGTGGCACTGGGCATTAATGTTAGTGGGGGATTATAATGTGCCTCCAGGATCAAGAAGCAGGAGCATTACGGGGCACCTGGGTGGCTTCTTTGGTTGAGAGTCTGACTACAGCTTAGGTCATGATCTCGGGATTCACAAGTTTGAGCCCCACGTCATCAGGCTCTGAGCTGACAGCTCGGAGCCTGGAGCCTGCTTCAGATTCTGTGTCTTCCTCTCTCTCTGTCCCTCCCCCACACACCCTCTGTCTCTTTCTCTCTTTCTCTATCTCAAAAATAAAACTTTAACAAAAATTAAAAAAAAAAGAAGCAGGAGCATTAGGAAACAATCAGTGATTATATCAGGGGTGTAGGCTGACTTGATATTTTCAAAGTCATTACGGTGGTTACCAGGGACTGGTGGGGACGGAGGGACGGGGAATGCTTGCCTAAGGCTGCAGAGTTTCTGTGTGGGATGATGAAAAAGATCCTGGAGATGGATGGCGATGACGATTGTGCAACCATTGAAAGTACTTAATGCCACCGAACTGAAAAGTGGTTATGTTACCTGATTCGACTACAACAAAAGCCACTTAACAAACACATTGCAATCCTCACGTTTCTGAGCCTTAATGTTTTTCTTTTCCTAGTGACAGTGTATCATGCATGCCACTGAATCCAGGGGACACCCCCCTGCTTTCCTACAACCTCAGAACGGAAACAGCCACCGCTCGTCCGGCTATGTTCCCGGGAAGGTTGTGCCGCTGCGTCCCCCTCCTCCTCCAAAGAGCCAAGCTTCAGCCAAAGTGACCTCCGTCAGACAGGAAGCCCGGGCCACCTTCGCCTTCTCACCTGAAGAGCAGCAGGCCCAGAGAGAAAGCCGAAAGCAGAAGAGGCACAAAAATACTTTCATTTGCTTCGCTATCACTAGTTTCTCATTTTTTGTTGCACTCGCGGTCATTTTAGGAATATCCTCAAAATACGCTCCAGATGGTAAGTGCGCATGTGCAGACACGCAACGTGTCCAGACAACACAGTCTAGGCAAAGGAAGAGAGAAGGAAATAGCAGAATAAAATTAAAAAGAGAGATCTGTGTTATCTTCACTTGGCTCCAGCTAATTCAAATATGATTCGAGAACGGGAGTCGTACCTACTTAGGAAAACCATGGTTAAGGGAATCTGTGGAAGTGATGCAATTAAAGGAGAGCCCTTCCTTTCCATTCTGCCTCTTTGGCCCAGGGCTCAACATGTTCTTGGAGTATTGCTTTCTCAAAGTGTTAATTTTAAGAGTCCTTACTGAATGCTTGTGGTAGCCCAGTTTTGTCCTTTGTGGTAGGTATGGTTTTCTGACTGCCAGAAGTTTTTAGTGATAAAAATTACTAAATGTAATGACAAAACTACATTTGTTTTAAGATTTCATTTTTTTTCTTTTTTTTTCTTCTTGAGACAGAGAGAGAGAGAAAGCATAAGTGGGGGAGGGGCAGAGAGAGAGAGGGAAACACAGAATCTGAAGCAGGCTTCAGGCTCTGGGCTGGCTGTCAGCACAGAGCCTGATGCGGGGCTTGAACCCACAAACCGTGAAATCATGACCTGAGCTGAAGTTGGGCACTTAACCAACTGAGCCACCCAGGTGCCCCAAGATTTCATTTTTTAAATGTTTATTTATTTTGAAAGAGAGAGAGGGGGAGCTAATATGTGTAAGTGGGGGAGGAGCAGAGGGAGAGCGGGACTCCCAAGCAGGCTCCAGACTCTGAGCTGTCAGCACAGAGCCCGACATGGGGCTCAAACTCACAAACTGTGAGATCGTGACCTGAGCCAAAATAGAGTCAGACACTTAGACAACTGAGTTACCAAGGCACCCCTAAGATTTCGTTTTTAAGTAGTCTCTACACCCACTGTGGGGCTTGAACTCACAACCCCGAGATTCAGTAACACACTCTAATGACTGAGCCAGCCAAGTGCCCCTACATTTGATATAAAAAAGAAAAAAAAAAAGTGACAGTACTAAGATTTGTGTTCTGTGGTTTGAAGCCAACTAGGAGACAGAGAGACAAAGAGAAGCTTCAAATATTTTTTGAGGAACAATGGTTACCCCCAAAGGAAAACATCCAATAGGAGTTTAAAATTCTGATACATTTATCTAAAAATCACTCATGGGGCGCCTGAGTGACTCAGTTGGTTGAGCATCCGACTTCGGCTCAGGTCATCATCTTACGGTTCGTGGGTTCAAGCCCCGTGTCAGGCTCTGTGCCGAATGCTTGCTCAGAGCCTGGAGTCTGTTTCGGATTCTGTGTCTCCTTCTCTCTCTGCCCCTCCCCTGCTCATGCACTGTCTTACTCTGTCTCTCAAAAATAAATAAATATAAAAAAAAGTTAAAAAGATAAAAGTCACTCATTACTTCATAGTTAAATATCATATGGGAGGCTTTAATTTTTTATATAAGCTTTGCTTTTCAAGTTGCTAATATATCAATACTTCGAATGGTTTTGGAAGAAATTCATTGTCAGTCAGCCTCAATAGTACCAACAAAGAAGGGCCTCATGATAGAATCCTATCCATCAGTTGAAAAATCAGAGGGCTCAGGGCTGTCACAGGAGAAGCTGACCATAACAATGGATTGGGCGCCATTTTTGTCTGCTTTTTAAATTGTTTTTACTACCTACAACAGATTTTTGTCAAATTAGATGCCTCCTTAAATGGATGTAACATTTGAAAAACATTTTATCCCTTCTAAAAAACTTACAAATACCATTTTATTTAGTTTCCATGGGTGGTTTAGGGGTTTTACAGACTTGAAAGTCCTGGGAGAGATTGTGTCAGTGCTTCTAAGAAAATAGACCTGAAGTAAGAGAAGTGTTCAGGGGCACCTTGGTGGCTCAGTCATTAAGTGTCTGACTTTGGCTCAGGTCACGATCTCATGGTTCGTGGGTTCGAGCCTCATGCTGAGAGCTCAGAGCCTGAAGCCTGCTCATATTCTGTGTCTCCCTGTCTCTCTGTCCCTCTCCCACTCGTGTTCTGTCTCTCTCTTGTGTCTCAAAAATAAATAAGTGTTAAAAAAGAAAAACAGAGGTGTTCATAGCAACATCTTCGTTGACCAGACCAGTAGACCACATAATGAATTTATGACGTTGCTGTCCATTGGCTCTTAGCATTGACTTTCTCTCCCCTTTTCTCTAGCAGAATAACCAAGTTCACTGCCATTGATTTATTCTTCCCAAGTAATCTGCAGTAAAGAGATGCTAGATTCAGGGGAAATCAGAGGTTGAAAGCTGTGGCTTTAATTGACCTTTTAATATTCAGTCTAAGACATTGAATCACTGACATGGTTCCTTTGAATCAACATTCTTTGGCTTCACATTTTGGCAGTAAAAGTAGAGAACTTCAGTGGAAATATGTGGTCTGCTGACATCTTTCAGGGTCTGCCTCGCTGTGGTTATTGCTGTTCCATGACCTTGATCATTCCATTGGCCTCAACAGTGGGCAGTCAGGAAGGCAAGGCCACAGATCTATTTGTCAATCCTTTCTGCAGACCACATATTTTCTCATTAAGTGTACTTTACTGGAAGGAAGCAGACTAGAATTTCTGGTGATGGTTCCTGAGGAAGCATGCTCTCCTGGGGAATAACTTTAAAAACTAAAGAGGAATTATACAACCATTTAGTAGGCCCTACATGCCAAAAGACTGGATTTCCTTCTCAGTGGCTGCGTACAGTGCCTGGTGTATGTGGCATCCATTGGCTTGTGATATAACATCACGGGGAGTTCCAGCTAGATGTTTTATGGGAAGAGAGTGAGGTTGAGGAGAAGTTTAAGAAACTCTAAAAGTCAGAACACATTCAAGAGATTTCTTCTTAATGGAAAGAGATACTTAAGGGTTATTTCTAGTACAATAGGGATGATGACTGATTTATCCAAATTAAATAGCAGTGATTACGAAACCACTGTGAGAAAAATTCCATGAGAAATTGCCAAGGACTTAATGGCTAATTGCCAAGGACTTAACCTGCGAGGATAATTTTAACTGCAATAGTTGCTGTTACCTCAAAGAGAAAGCGTAAGCTTAGGGCAACACCAGTGCTTAGAAATCAGATGTTTGCATTGAGTGTTACATAATTCAAAAATGAGGAATTGGAATTTTCTTTTATAAAAAATAATATCTTTGTGCTACACTCAGCCTCTCTACTTTTCCTAATGCTTCCTCAGGCTTTCCTCAGATTATTTCCCAGAGTGTACCTTCCACTTTCATAAGAATCCCAAGCCCACCTTGCCTGTCTCTACTTTGAGTTTAAATGTGGGCTACACCTTGCTCTTCTAATTGAGCAGCCAGTGGACTTGGATAGCAAGGGGCGCTTGCATCTCACCTTCAGGCTCCTCTTAATTAAGTACTATCTGCTCTTTGGGGGTCCAGGTCTAGTGTCCCCCTGTTCCATTGAAACTGCCTCCGTGATTCCAGTCGACCCCTCTGAGCTCACTGGCACATCAAATGAGTACCACATTAACAATATTTAATTATTTCCTGCCTGGTGCCTTTTCTCCCCAGTGAGCGTACAAGCTTTGCAGTTCATTCTATGCTTTATAGAGTCCATTCTGTGCTTTATAAATTTTACAACATCGAGTGCAAAGTGAGCACATTGATCCTCAGTACATACTTGGTCATGAGTTGATCAGAACCAGTGAGATTCCTGCCCCTCCCCCACCCCGTCTCCCAAATTATAGTGGCAGCCGAAGGTCTCCTGCATTAAGTAGCTGTCGCAATGCTGAGTATTTTCGTGTTTCCCTCGTCACCCATTCCAGAGGCACATTCTAATTCTAGTAAAGGGACACCACATGTCCAGTAAACCTCATTTCTTTCTTAAGGGGGAACTTGAATACCACTCAACTTGCTGAGTCATCTTGGATTTGGCTTCTCTGATCTGTAGTTTCCTCATCGCTGAAAATGAGAAGTCATGGCTTTGGCCGTTTGCCTCCGGCAGTTTCATTGGGAAAGCGCACATGTCTGAAGATAGCTGGTATTCGCTGCTGCCTGTGAATGATAGACGGGTGCTTTTGTCGCCTCCTCTATGATTCACTGTGCATGGGGAGCTCGAGAAGACCTGATATACCTATCAGCAGTTTCCATTTTTTACTTACCAGTGTGTTGTGAATGTTTTTTGTTTTCTAAAACACCTGCCTAGTGTGGGTCTGAAGGCAATTCACAGTTTTGCTTCGCACTATTAATTTATTTCCAGAGTCAGTGATTCAGAGGAACTCTGTGTTTACCTCGTGGAGTTTGACCCAGACCAGATGATCGCAACTTAGTTTCATGGTGAAGCTTTTTGAATGTGTTGAAGTACAGATTTTGACATACCTGCTGGGTGGAATGGGATGGGATTTCCATCCTTACGGCAGGAAGTTAAAACAGCTCTGCCCATCCCTTGCGGATTGCCATAATTGATAGAACTTGAATCTGGCTAAAAGCATTCTTGCATTTTGTGGCACTGATTGGTTACTGATGTTGCATTGCTTGTAGAGAATTGCCCAGATCAAAACCCACGTCTCAGGAACTGGGATCCAGGACAAGATTCTGCCAAGCAAGTTGTTATCAAAGAGGGAGACATGTTTCGTCTGACGTCAGATGCCACGGTGAATTCTGTAGTCATTCAGGATGGAGGTAAAGAATGGTCCCTACCTCTGGTAGCTATGAGGTTACGTCTTCCTTTGATGTTCTTTATGTAGAAAACTAGTCTTAGCCTTAGGAACGTGGTGCCTCTCTAACCATGGGGTGGGAGAAGTTCCTAAGGCAGAACCATAGAATTCAAGAACTGAAAGGCCCTTAGAAACTCAGGTGAAGACCTCTGATTATTAAAAAGGAAACAGTTCCAGAAGGGAATCTCTCATAGCTAAATCTTCATTCCAACTATGGAGAGTAATAAGAGACTTAACATGGATTAACCTATGTAAAAATGATTTCTGGCTTTTCAATATTTTTCTAAACGTTTAGTCCTAAGATGAATGGATTGGGCATTTCTAGTGTGTTGAGACATGAACTCTCCATTTCTGCCTTCACTGTGTTTTGAAAACAAACTTAATTTCTTTTTTTTTTAAGTTTATTTATTTACTTAGTTAGTTAGTTGGTTAGTTTTGAGAGAGTGAGGGCGTGAGCTTGGGAGGCCCAGGAGAGAGGGAGAGAGAGAATCCCAAGCAAGCTCCATGCTGTCAGCGCAGAGCCCGCCCGATGCAGGGCTCGAACTCATAAACTGTGAGTTCATGACCCGAGCCAAAATCAAGAGTTGGGCATTTAACCGGCTGAGCCACCCAGGTGCCCCCAAAAAGGCTTAATTTTCTAAACCAACTCGTAATAAAGTTTTTTTCCCCAACTTAATTGCAGAAGAGTTCCCCTTCCCCCACTAACTGCCTTAAGGTAAATACTCTATTTCTCTGATACTCTGTTATCCCAGAGAGACGTTTCAGAGGTTGGCTTAAGCTCGTATTGTTCCTTACAGGATTGCTTGTATTTGGGGATGATAAAGATGGATCCAAAAATATTACTTTGAGGACTCGTTACATCCTGATCAAGGATGGGGGGGCGCTTCATATTGGAGCAGAAAAATGCCGCTATAAATCCAAAGCGACCATTGCCTTGTATGGCAAGTCAGATGAGGGTGAAAGTACGCCAACATTTGGCAAAAAATTTATCGGTGTGGAAGCTGGCGGGACACTGGAGATCCACGGGGCGCAGACAGTGTCATGGACGTTGTCGGCGAGAACTCTGCACGCCTCAGGCTTGCCCTTTGGGTCCTATGCCTTTGAAAAGGACTTTTCTAGGGGCCTCAATGTGAGGATCATCGACCAAGACACGGCCCAAATTTTGGAAAGCGAGAGGTTTGACACCCACGAATACCAGAACGAGAGCCGACGGCTTCAGGAGCTCCTGAGAATCCAGGATCCGGGCCGGATTGTTGCTATAGCCGTTGGAGACTCGGCAGCCAAGAGCCTCTTACAAGGAACCATCCAAATGATCCAGGACCGGCTGGGAAGTAAGCTGATCCAGGGCCTGGGCTACAGGTGGGCATACCTTTTACTTTCCTCCCCCGCTGTGTGTTAGAGTCTGTGATCGGTGGGGCAGGAGGCGGGGATGCTGAAAGGGACACAGCACTCCGCAGACCCTCTACAGCTGTCAGAATGGCCATGACCGTGTGGAGGCCTGCTCACCTCGTGCTCTGAAGTGAGGGCTGGAGGACAGGACGCAGGTTCGCAACGCTCTCTTCTTGGCTTTGGCTTACAAGGCACTTCGGGAACCCTAGCGTCAGGCTTGTGAAAAGTTAGGGACAGAAACGTGCTACCGAGAATCAGGCAGACAGTTCAAGGACAGTTCACTTCCCTGTTTCGTTGCCTTTTGAAAACCACATGACACACAGGCTGTTGGGGGCCCGGTCCCACGCTAAGGTGTAAAAGTTAACTGAAAAGCCCGAGGGAGTGGAACATGCACGTTTTCGCTTCCTTTTTCTGGAATCCTCTGCGGGCTGGTGTGATCTGCCGGCTGGATTGGCGCAGGCCTGGGGAGCCCTGACCTTCCTATCGTTTCTTGCAGGATTGCTTGTATTTGGAGAGGCAGCAAGAAGCGGGAGGGCCAGGAGGCGCATCCGGCTGGTAGGATTCATTTGCCTTGCTGGTGGCTCTTGTGCCGGCCTCTGGCTCGCTGTGACTTCCTACTGCAGCCCCGAGTCTGGGGGAAGCAGCTAGCTCCCCTTTTAATTAAAAACAAAACAAAAACGGAAGTTTTAATTCTGCCTGCTTACTGTTCTTAGTAAAGTCAGGGGATATCTACTGTGGAAAGCTAAGAGGGCTTTAAAACCACATGTCAAAATGAGCCATTTATTTTCCCCTTGGATGGTTGATTGACGTGGTTATTATTTTCCTTTGATTGGATGTTGGGATGGGATGTTATCTACAGAAATTCTAGAGGAGGTTAAAGAAGACAGTATTAATGAAGAAAAATGCTTATAATACTTTTTAAGTTGTGTTTTTTTTTTGAGAGAGACAGCGAGTGAGTGTGCATGAGCAGGGTAGAGGCACAGAGAGAGAGAATCCCAAGCAGGCTCCATGCCCAGTGCAGAGCCCATTGCGGGGCTTGATCCCATGATCCTGGGATTGCTACCTGAGCCAATATGAAGAGTCGGATGCTCAACCCAGGCACCTCTGGCGTCCCTGTAATGCTTTTTAAATCCCTTTTATTCACCCAGGGGATATTGAGGAGGTACTGAGTGCTGGGTACTTAGATGAAAGAACAGAGCCTCAGAGCCCTCATTCAACCCAATGGATAAACACACCTAATGAGACAGTGAGACACTTGCTTACAGGCTGTAATGGGAGCGTAAAATAGAGGGAGCCCCCAGATCGGCCTGGGGAATCCGTGGAGAATTCCCAAAGGTGAGACCCCTGAGGGGAGTGTAGGGGTATGCTGTTCAGCCAGCTGGAGGTGGAATGCTTTCTGGACAGGAGAGAGAAGGTGCCAAACCTCAGAGGTGGGTTTTTTTAAAATAAAAATCATGATTTTAAATATGATACACAGCAGAAAAGTGCCAGAAATCAGGAATGCAGATTTAATGACTTATCACAATGTGATGCCTGGATAGCCACCAACCAGGTCAAGAGATAGGTCGATTGTCAGTGGCCTGGCAGCCCCCTGGCTCTTTCCTCCTTTTTGCTGACCACTCCCTCTGCTCACCAAAGATAACCATGTGTCTGATTTGGTGGAGAATATGAAAGTTTAGGTTTGCCTGTTTCTGAGCTTCATATAAGGTATATTAAAAAAAAATTTTAATGTTTACTTATTTTTTGAGAGAGAGAGAGAGAGAGAGAAAGAGAGCGAGCAAGGGGAAGACACAGACTCCGAAGCAGGCTCCAGGCTCTGAGCTGTCAGCACAGACACCGACACGGGGCTCGAACCCACGCACCATGGGATCATAACCAAAGCCAATGTCAAGCGCCCAGTTGACTGAGCTACCCAGATGCCCCAATATATATATATATATTATTTTATTTTATTATTATTATTTTTTAATATTTTTATTTATTTCTAGGAGAGAGAGAGAGACAGCATGAGCAGGGGAGGGTCAGAGAGTCACAGACTGAAACAGGCTCCAGGCTCTGAGCTGGCAGTCAGCACAGAGCCCGACGCGGGGCTCGAACCCACGAACCGCGAGATCATGACCTAAGCGAAAGTCAGACGCTTAACCGACTAAGCCACCCAGGCGCCCCGTATATATATATATTTTAAAATTTATTTATTTATTTTGAGAGAGAGAGCGAACAAGGGAAGACAAAACGAAGAGAAAGAGAATCCCAAGCAGGTTCCTAGCTGTCAGTGCAGAGCCCAACGCTGGGCTCAATCCGATAAACCTTGAGATCATGACCTGAGCCCAAATCAAATGTCAGACGCTCAGCAGACTGAGCCACCCAGATACCCCTGGACTTCATATAAATGCAAACAGACAATATATCATATTCTGCATCTGGCTTCCTTTCTCAACTCTATGTTCCTGAATGTTATGTATGTCGGTGTATGTAGTGCTGGCTAGTTTTCATTGCTGTTCATGTTTTCTCATATGTCTATACCACAGTGCATTCTCTGCTGGACATCTGGGACGTTTTCAACTTTGGACCCCTGCTCCAGCAAGTGCTTCTCCAAATGTTCTTTTATGCGTCTCTTGAAACCCCTGTGTAAATATTTCTGTAATGTATAGACCTAGCAGTGGAAACATGATCTTTTCAAAGTTAACATACCTACTTGTTTCACTATCCATTAATGCCACGATGACAACATCTGTTTCTTTATGCCATTATTTTTCTGGATTTGTGTGATCATTAGCTATGAATATTTTGTTTGACCTTTTTTTTTTTGTTTCCTTTCCCTTCTTGTTTCTAAATTCCCCTTAAAATGGTGCTGCTGATTCAACAGAGGGATTTGGGTTCTGATCCTTTGCCAGTGTTCCATTGCTTTGACATTATCTCTTAGGCACATAAACATACGCCTTTGAAGATAATGTTCTGGTGCGTTGAAATTTTCCTCAAGTGGAGGAGGGAAGTAGGAGTGTTTTGGAGATAATGTCAGGAGAATAGAGCATTGTTTTATAGTTGCTGAGGTAGTTCTTGTAAATAAAGGAAGCCTCTGATATTTCTTCTCCTTTCCTCTCACATAGGAGATAATAAATTGAAACATTTTGCATTTGATTCCTTGTGTGGCAAGGAATATAAATAGAGCTGTAAAGCACAGTCAGCCGAAAAGTAGCTAATCCATGCCGGGGCAGGTGTGGAATTTATAAGGATGTAGACATGTTTTGCTTGACTTTTATCTGTGAATATCTAGCCATCTGTCTGGCATAGATTACATTTCACATGCATAGATATGGATATAGATATAGATATATTTTTTCTTCCCCCCCTCCCCCAGAGTAGGAAGTTGACATTTTTCTTTCTGTGTTTTAAACCAGGAAGGAGTCTTAAGGCAAATTTTTTGGCTTTTTGTCTTTGTTCTTTTTTTATTTTGGCCACAGGTCTGAGCAAGTCCCTGGAATGTTTATTACAGAAACAAAATGAAATTAAATGGCATTTTTAAATATAGTTGCTTTCAACAAAGAGATGTATCATTTTTAATCTGTTGGAGAGTGATTATACAACTTTGATTTAAGATCATTAAGAAACCAGTAACCCATTGGTTCTCAGTTTTGCACTCCTGAGATCTGAATTTTCCTTTTTTAAGTGTTTATTTATTTTTGAAGGAGAGAGAGACAGAGTCTGAGCAGGGAAGGGGCAGAGAGTGGGAGACACAGAATCTGAAGCAGGCTTCAGGCTTGGAGCTGTCAGCACAGAGCCCAGCATGGGGTTCGAACCCACGAGCCGTGAGATCATGACCTGAGCCAAAGTCAGACACTTAACTGACTGAGCCACACGGGGGCCTCTGCATTCCTAAGATTTTTAAAAATCGCATGCCTGGTGCCCACCAAGAAATTTTTACATCAGAATCTCTGAAAGATAAGACACCCCCTCAGACTCCCCCGCGAGGCATTTGATGTGCAGTCAGTGTTGATGACTAACTCAGGGGGTCCCAATGTGGTCCTCAGACAGCAGCATCAGATTGAGAGAAATGCAGATTCTTGAGGGTGCCTGGGTGGCTCAGTCGGTGCAGCTTCTGACTTCCGTTCAGGTCATGGTCTCCTAGTTCATGAGTTCAAGCACCGCATCAGGCTTGCTGCTGTTAGCTCAGAGCCCACTTCAGATGCTCTATCTTCCTCTCACTCTGCCTCTCTCCAGCTTGCACTCTCCCCCCTTTCAAAAATAAATAAACATTTAAAAAAATGCAAATTCTTTGGCCCAATCCCAAGCAATCCGAGTGGGGCTGTGGGGCCTGGCAACCTGATTTGACGCCCTCCAGGGGTTCTGATGCACACCAAAGGGTGAGACCCACTCTCTAACTCATTGCCTCTCCCAAATGCCTGAGGAACTTTCGAACATAATAAGGCCACGCCCCACCTGGAGAGATGATGACGTCATCAGTCTGGGCTGGGTCTGAGCGATGGATTCCTAAAGCTCCCACATGCCTCTGTTATGCAGCCAGATTTGAGAACATTGCCAAGAGTTCAGAAGAGAGCAGGCAATACTCATTTCATTACTTATTTTTCTTTTCTATCTTTTTGAAGTTTTCATTTAAATTCCAGTTAGTTAGCATTCAGTGTTAACTAGCTTCAGGTGTATAATACAGTGATTCAGCACTTCCATTCATTGCTCAGTGCTCATCATGATAGGTGTGCATCAGTTTTACCCTTCCCTCCACCCACCTCCCTCTGGTAACCATCAGTTCACTCCCTGTAGTTAAGAGTCTGTTTCTTGGTTTGCCTCTCTCTTCTTTTCCCCACTGTGTTCATGTTTGGTTTCTTAAATTCCACATATAAGTGAAATCATGTGATACTTGTCTTTCTTTGATTTATTTCACTTAGCATAATATTCTCTAGGAGCACCTGGGTAGCTCAGTTGAGCATCCAACTCTTGAATTTGATCCAGGTCATGCTCCCAGGGTTATTCGATTGAATCCAGTGTTGGGCTCTTCACTGAGTGTGGAGCCTACTTAGGATTCTCTGTCCCTCTGCCCTTTTCCCCTATTCACACAGGCGGGTGCATGCTCTCTCTAAAAAATAGAAATAAGTAAATAAGCAAACCAAACCCTTTAAAAAATACCCTCTAGCCCCATCCATGTCATTGCAAATGGGTAAGATTTCATTAATGACTGATTAATACTCCATTCTGTGTGTGTGTGTGGGTGCATGTGTGCGCATATGTGTATGTACATATACATATATATACTGCATCTTTATCCATTCATCAATCCTTGGACAGCTGGGCTGTTTCTGTAATTTGTCTGTTGTAGACAATGCCGCTATAAACATCGGGGTGCGTGCAATACACATTTTAAAAGAAGGGAAATAAGTAGGTTTGTGGCCAGAATGATGTGTGAGTGAAATGGGTGTGTACTGAGGAGGGAAGACAGTGATTAATCATAGTGCCAGTCGTCAGTGTTTCACCTGTTACAGAGCCAGACAAACAAGGCTTTAAAATCCAGGTGCATTTCCTCCTGTGACGTCAGCTACTTCGGCCAAAGTTTAGACTTGCAACTTCATGCAAAAAGAGGTGGAGGGATTGATAAAAATGAAATACAAGAACGAAGCAGCACCTGCCATAACACGTGTGTCAGGGATCTGGTTCGGTACCATGACAGATAAGGTACATGGTGTCTTTCCTTCTAGGCAAGCGTGGGCTTTGGTTGGTGTCATTGATGGTGGGACTGCTTCTTGCAACGAATCTGTGAGAAACTATGAAAATCACAGCAGTGGAGGGAAGGCTCTTGCCCAAAGAGAATTTTATACTGTGGATGGTCAGAAGTTCACTGTGACGGCTTATAGTGAATGGATCGAAGGTAAGCGAGTACAGCTTAGACTCCTGTAAGACATTGGTGAGTATTGTGAAAGACTGTTGTTTGTTTTTTGTTTTTAGGTGGTATTGTATTCAAAGGACAGTCTGATTAGATTTATCCACTGGTTGAAGTTGATACCTATGGTTTCCCTGCTGTATTTTTTAGATTAAGGAGTTCTTGCTGGATTGAGGAATGCCCTGTTCTAGTGCTACATTCCCAGCTGGACTTTGTTCTTGATTCTTGAATCGTAAAGTGTGGTTAACCATTAGTAATGAATTTGCTGGGTGGCTCAGTCAACTAAGCATCCAAAGTCTTGATCTGAGCTCAGGTCACGATCTCACGGTTCATGAGCTCGAGCCCCATGTCGGGCTCTCTGCTGACAGTGAGGAGCCTGCTTGGAATTCTTTCTCTTCTTCTTTCTTTGCCTCTCCCTTCCTTTCTCTCTCTCTTTCTTTCAAAATAAATAAATAAATGTTAAAAAAAAAATGGAGAAATGGATTTGTCTCCTGGATTTGGCATCCGTTGGACCAATCTGAACGTGACAGGGTGAGCTGCCTTGGGTTGTGCTCTGTGACCATGAACATGATTTTGTACTTTGGATCTTCTCTTTATGCAGACATGTCAGCAAGTATTACTTTTAGGCACAGTCTATACAAACAAGCCTCCTGTTTTCTTAGCAATTTTTTTTCATTGGTGATCCAACATACCTCTTACAAACAGATTGGAAAACACAGAAAAGTACAAAGTAAAAATTAAGCTTTAACCCTATCATTCAGAAATAATTATCTTTGTGCACATAATCTAGTAATTTTTTTCTTATACATATTTTCTCCTCTAGCGTTTATTTTGTTTTAACCTGTTTCTCTCTCTTTAAAGAACATATTATACTGGGGTGCCTGGGTGGCTCAGTCAGCTAAGCATCTGACTTCAGCTCAGGTCATGATCTCATGGTTTGTGAGTTCAAGCCTATGCATCGGCTCTGTGCTGACAGTTCAGACCCTGGAGCTGCTTCAGAATCTGTCTCTCCCCCTCTCTATGTCCCTTTCCAGCTTGTTTATTCTCTATCTCTCTCTCAAAAATAAATAAACATTAAAAAAAATATTTTTAAATAACATTTTAGTTCAATTAGGTCTTTACATTTTCTTCAACATGATTTGTATTCTAATCCACCTTTCAGAAGAACTATAATTTGTTCAAATAATGCCTAACCCTGGGTGTTTTGGGTACTTCTGACTTGTTTCTTTAAGGATGTTTACTTCCTAGGGCGCGTAGGTGGCTCAGTTGGTTAAGTGGCCGACTTCGGCTCAGGTCATGATCTCACAGTTCGTGCGTTCTAGCCCCACCTCAAGTTCTGTGCTGACAGCTCAGAGCCTGGAGCCTGTTTTGGATTCTGTGTCTCCCTCTCTCTCTGCCTCTTCCCCACGTGTGCCCTGTCTCTCCCGCAAAAGTAAACAAACATTAAAAAAAAAAGGGTATTTACTTACCTATGTTGCTGCCCAGTATGGAATTGCAGCCTCCTGTGTTTGCCCTCCACTTTTCTTTTCCAAACAAATTTTATACCAGAATTACTGTGACATGAGTATCTGGAAGTGCATTATTACCCACAAAGGTTTATTACTTCTGTTTCGAGCAGCACTGTAGCAGAATGTTTACCAAGATGGATTTCTGCAGACAGAATGCCGGGGTTCATAATCCAGTTCTTTCCCTTAGCATGTGACGGTGGGCATGTGACTTTAACTTCCTAATATTTGGTTTCCTTATCTCAAAAGTGGGGATATTAAGAGGAAAGATCACATAGGGCTGCTGCGAGTATCGGATGTGAAGGATGTGAGTTCTTAGCTCTTTTAACAATGATCCTAACATGACTTGGGTTATAATGGTATATTTGTTATCTTTGTGATTAAAAAGAGAAAGTCTTTTGCTCTAAAATAAACAGGTAAATAGAGCTCCTGGTATGTAACAGAGACTTTGACAGGTTGCTTCTAAGCAACCTTCCGGGTCTGGGGTGAGGAAATGGTAGCTGTTATGGAGGAGGAAGGTAGAATTGAGTCTCAGCTTTCTGCCTCCAAGACTACTTTCTTTCTTTCTTTCTTTTTTTTCTTTTTTTTTTTTTAAGTTTATTATTAATTTCAAGAGAGACAGAGAGTGAGAGCGTGGAGGGGCAGAGAGAGAGGGAGAAGGAGATCCCAAGCAGGCTCCTTACTGTCAGCGTGGAGCCCGATGTGGGGCTTGATCCCACGAACTGCAAGATCATGACCTGAGCTTAAACCAAGAGTCTTGGATGCTCAGCCAACTGAGCCACCCAGGCGCCCCACGACTACGGCTTTCTACCCGATCATGGTTGCCTCTGGCGAAAAGCATAGGTGGATGAGAAACATTTCTTAGCAAGAATTTGGACCTGCATTAAGAGTTTAGTAGAAGCCCTTCCAGTGAGAGTTCATGCAGAGGATAATTACTGACAGACCCCGGGTCAACATTTCCTCTGTGGAAAATTTTGTTTTCGTTTCCACATTCCCAGTGACTACTCATTTCTGGAAGAGGGTACATTCTAGCTATCGTAGGATATTGAGGCCCATGTTCGCAATGACTTACTTTCTGGGAGGTGGAAATTCTCTCCAGGAAGCAAGAAGGATGAGCGTATTTCCTCTCCTCTTTCCAATTTGCTCGTGTTAATGGGAGGAAATCTTAGGTAGGATTTTCATCTAAAGCTAGGAAAAAGTGAGAAATTATTGAATAATATATATCTTTCTCATCTAACTTTCTAACTTAAAAAAAAAAAAAACAGAAACAAACTCTAATCATCTTTTAAGTTGCAATGGATTTATCTAGCAGTCCTCTTTCTTAAGCATTTTGTGAAATTTTATGTGAAAAAATGAATGTTTCTTAATTCTTTTTTCAATAATTTTTTTGGGTAAAATCTGAAAATTTGGGCAATGATAACAGTTCTGTTGAGCTTCCTGATTATCTTTGTGTTTACCCTGCCTGTTGTGATTCTTGGGAAGGCAGAATAATAAAAAAGTTAGGAAATTGGGCTCTGGAGTTAAATTAGCATTCATTTGTGGGCTGTACTATTTTTTAAAATAACTTTTTAAATGTTTTATTTATTTTTGAGAGAGAGACAGTGTGAGCAGGCGAGGGTTAGAGAGAGAAGGAGCCACAGAATCTGAAGACAGGCTCCAGGCTCTGAGCTGGCTGTCAGCACCAAACAAACCATGAACCATGAGATCATGACCTGAGCTGAAGTCGGACACCCAACCGACTGAGCCACCCAGGTGCCCTGGGCTGTACCATTTTTCAGCTGTTCTCCAAACTCCCTGACTTCTGGCTTCTTCATCTTTAGTGCACGTAATGGTTTCTGCCTCTCAAAGTTGTTTATTTTTAATTTTTTTTCCAGTAGGCTCTTTGCCCACTGTGGGGCTTGAACTCATGACTCTGAGATCAGGAGTTGAATGCTCTACCAACTGAGCCAGCCAGGTGCCCCTCTCAAAGTTGTTTTGATGAAAGGTTATGTTTTTAAAAATTTTTAAATGTTTATTTATTTTTGAGAGAGAGAAACGGAGTGTGATCAGGGAAGAGGCAGAGAGGGAGGGAGACACAGAATCCTAAGCAGGCTCCAGGCTCTGAGCTGTCAGTACAGAGCCTGACACAGGGCTTGAACTCACGGACCATGAGATCATGACCTGAGCCAAAGTCAGCTGCTTAACTGACTACGCTACCCTGGTGCCCCAATGAAAGGTTATTTATTATGCAAGTGAAGTCCCGGTGACTATTTGCTGTTGTTATTAGAGTCATTATTATTATTATTGGGGCGCCTGGGTGGCTTAGTCGGTTAAGCATCCGACTTTCGCTTAAGTCATGATCTTGCGGTTCGTGGGTTCGAGCCCCGCGTCAGGCTCTGTGCTGGCTGCCAGCTCAGAGCCTGGAGCCTGTTTCAGTCTGTGACTCCCTCTCTCTCTGACCCTCCGCTGCTCACGCTGTCTCTCTCTCTCTCCTAGAAATAAATAAAACATTAAAAAAAAAATTTAGAGTCATTATTATTATTATTATTATTTTATTATTTAGACCAAATCCCATTATAGGCTTTAGTACCCGGATGCAAGAAACATATAAAAACGAAAGATACTCTTCATTTTTTAAGGTACTTTTCTTTTGGTGCTTTGCGAAAACAAATGCATGGTAAATTGTCACCTCAAGGAACAGAATCTAAGACTTGCTCAGGCTAGGTTTTGTCAGGAGAGTCGGCTCAAGATTGTAAGGATACCTGCAGTATTCCTTGTGTCCTGCCTGAATGTCCCTCTTTTTGAGTCCCCTAAGTTGAGTAAGTGTGTTTCTTCACTCCCATCACTGACTCGTGGTGTTGGTATCTTAAAGTAGCCCCAGAATAGCGCACCGGTTCCCTGGAAAGCTGCTTGTAGAGCGTGGATACAGGTGAATGGTACCTTTGCAGTGCGGTGTTTTTCCTTCTCTGCCAGTCTCATGAAGTGGCTTCCACCTGGGGTGTCTACATTTGCATTAAATCAGCTTTTGGTGTACAGCAGATTTTATCATAGGTGCTTGAGAATCAGGAAATGCTTCTGCACTTGGTTGCACGCAAAAGAGTAAGTGAAGATGGTGGATCAACTTTTCAGGTTGTGTCTGTCTCATTGGGAACCAACTTTGAGTTTTAAAAGAAGGATTTGGGAGAGATCCATGATTTGTACTCTCTGAGTTGTGTAGACTGTGTAGTTGTAGAACGGGCGAAGTTGGACAGGGGCTCTCTCATGTGACCTCTGGGGGACATTGCCTGTCATAGTGAATGCTCATCCCTTCAGCAGAAATCTGTGAGTTTGCAGTTTGAAACAGAGGAGTGTGGATGGACTGTGCTGCCTTCACAGAAGTACCATCCAAAAAAGGGAGCTGTTCCCCCACTGGAAAGGTATGGATGACAGTAGAGAGAACACTAGAAGAAGAATACTAGAGAAAGAGCTTGCTTCCAGCAAGGATGTTTGGGAAGTCTTTCAAGACCAGTCTGATCTTGGGGCACCTGGCTGGCTCAGTCAGTTGAGCATGGGGCTCTTGATCTTGGGGCTGTGAGTTCAAGCCCCACATTAGGTGAAGGTTACTTAAATAAACTTTAAAAAAAGAAAAAGAAAAAGACTTGCCTGACCTTTGTAGGATGGATAGTATCTTGGTTGGTGAATGAAGAGTAGAAGTATGCTTTAGCTAAAGAATGAAGCTTGAACAAAGGCACAGAAAAGAGAGATTGCCAAAGGCAATATCATTCTTTTCTTTTTTAATGTTTATTTATTTTTGGGGGAGAGAGAGAGAGAGACAGAGTGTGAACAGGAGACGGACAGAGAGAAAGGGAGACACAAAATCTGAAGCAAGCTCCAGCTCTGAGCTAATAGCACAGAGTCCAATGCAGGGCTCGAACCTGCAAACTGTGAGATCATGACCTGAGCTGAAACCAAGAGTCGGACACTTACCTGACTGAGCCCCCCAGGCACCCCAGTTCTAGCACTGAGTTGAAGAATAGCAAAAGATTTGGGAATTGAGAGCCTTTTTCAAAATTATAAAAAAATTATGCTGAAGAGTGACATTTTCTGTCTCATCATGGTTAGGGGTGCTGAGGCTCTCTACTCTGTAGGTCAGGGATGTACATGTTCATCTTTTTATCAGTAGGATCTGCAGAATGATGGGCACACAGTTAGCCCTGGTGAAAATGTACTGACTTGTGTGTATCTTAACTTTTGATGTGAGTCAGTGAGAAAGTTGATTTTAGGGGAAAAAAATGCCTATAATGTATCAATTCCACTCTTGCTTTTTTGTTTAGGTGTTTCTCTTTCAGGCTTCCGGGTGGAGATTGTGGACGGAGTGAAGCTTCATCTGCTGGATGATGTTAGTAGTTGGAAGCCTGGAGACCAGATTGTGGTTGCGAGCACCGACTATTCTATGTACCAAGCCGAGGAGTTCACTCTTCTCCCCTGTCCAGAGTGCAGCCGTTTCCAGGTCAAAGTCAAAGGTATCAGAATGCTTCTTGGCAAGCACTCTTCTCTGGGGACTGCACTCCTGCGTTCTCTTTCACCACCCCTACCCCGAGGCACTCTCACCATCATCATCACCACCATCATCATCATCTTGATATCGAAGATATCTTTCTCTTCTTAATTAAAATAATATCTCATGGGGTGCCTGGGTGGCTCAGTCATTTGAGCATTAGACTTCAGCTCGGCCATGATCTCACAGTGCATGGATTCAAGCCCCGCGTCAGGCTCTGTGCTGACAGCTCAGTACCTGTAGCCTGCTTTAGATCCTGTATCTGCCTTGCTCTCTGCCCCTCCCCAGCTTGTGCTCTCTCTGTCTCTCTCTCTCTAAAGTAAACTTAAAAAAAAAATTGTTTTTTAAATCTCATGACTTTTGAGTGCCTACTTCCGTGGCCAAAAAAAAAAAAATAAAATAAAATACATCTCACTAATACTTAAAATAGAACCAAAAAGATATTTTCTTAGACTACTTTTTTAAAATCACAATCTTTACTAAGATTTCGTTTTTGGAGCGAAAGGAGTATGCAGTGAGATCCGTATTGTAAGCTGGATTTAGGAAGCAGGGCTGACATTTTCCAGGTACTTATCCTGAGGCAGGTAAGGGGCAAAGCTTGTTCGTGTGTTGCCTTAATTATGGAATCTATTATTCATTTCACTTATTACATTGTTTTCCTTCTTTCTATACTCAAGATTATATACATTTATGGTATAAAACAAAAGACTTGCAGTAACTATTCCATAGGCACACACTCATGGGTGATTTAGAGCTTTGTAATTTGAGAGAAATAGATTTTGCTTTAAAAAAAATATAGGAAGATTGGCTCACTTGAGACTTGGTCTCTGCTTTACTCAATGTTATACTTTTCCTTCTTGATACTATAGAGCATTAGCAGAAAACAAAACCCAGGAAACTATGATACCATCTGGCATTAATTTTGTTTGGAAATTCCCACTCTTGTTAACAAGTCTACATGATAATGAATGTCCCATGATCCTAAGTGTTTGATTTATTTGTAGTTTTCCTTCCTGAGTTTACATAATAAAAACATCAGAGAAAAGCTGGTTCTTAAAGTGTTCCTCGATTTCCAATAAAGGTGGACATTTAGAAGAATGCTTATCAATATTAAAATAAGAACTAGGAAAGAAAAGGTGGTAATGTTTGTACTGCTAATGTTTAAATGGATGTTACTTTAGCTTTGAAGTAAAAGCAGAAACAACTTGATACCCCATTATCAACATCTACAGAACCATTCCTTTTAATCTGGATTCACCATGCATTTCATTCGTCATGTGTCCTCAGGGGATTAGAACAAGAGCATATGGATGGGAACTGGAGAGAATGAGAGAGAGAAAGAGAGAGAGAGGATACTTGGGTAGATTCCAGAATATTGGTGCCATCCAGGAAAGGATTGAGCTCCTTGTCTGTGTGGGGTTTTGATGCTGAGAGTGTTTGGCGTAAATACTCTTTAAAATCTTTGCCGCCTTGTATTCTGTGGTTAGAGGACCGTCTTTTTGATATGTTTCTTGTTTCCTTTTTTTAACATATTTTTTGTCTCTTCTCCACATCAACCAGAAGCCCCTCAATTCCTGCACATGGGTGAGATCATTGATGGTGTAGACATGAGAGCAGAGGTCGGAATTCTTACCCGGAATGTTGTTATCCGAGGGGAAATGGAAGACTCATGCTACGCTGGAGACCAGTGCCAGTTTTTTGACTATGACACCTTTGGGGGGCATGTCATGGTAGGCAAAAAGATTTCAAGAGTTCCTTGGTTGCTAAATACATGTTTGAAAGAACTTTCGTGTTTTGAATTTTTAAAAAAAAATTTTTTGAGAGAAAGAAAGGAAGAAAGGGAGAGAGCATGAGTAGGGGAGGGGCAGGGAGAGAGGGAGATACAGAATCTGAAGCAGGCTTCAGGCTCTAAGCTGTCAGCACACAGTCCGATGCGGGGCTCAAACTCACAGACCGTGAGATCGTGACCTGATCTGAAGTCGGATGCCCAGCCGACTGAGCTACCCAAGCACCCCGAATCTTTCAAGTTTTGGGATGACATCTATATGGATATAAAAAAGAATCATATTTTCTTTATTTAGTGACAGTGAAGAGATTTTTCCGAATTAAAAGAGAGTTATATCTTCATTTAGTTGACCTGGACTTGTAACCATTTTGTCCCATGAAGAATTAAATCAATTTACATTGGGAAGGACCATATGGAGATTAAAAAAAACAGTCTTGGTATCCATGCATGCAGTCTCCATGCATAAGGGCACCTGGGTCGCTCAGTCGGTTATGGATCCGACTCTTGATTTCAGCTTATCACAGTCTCAGAGTTCACAGGTTCGAGCCCCACATTGGGTGCTGTGATGACAGAACAGAGCCTACTTGGGATTCTTTTTCCCTCTCTCTGTGTCTCTTTGTCCCTTACCCGCTCATGCTCTCTCTCCCTCAAAATAAATAACTAAAAAAAAAACTTTGATATTATGAAAGGGTAAGCAGTAGTAATGTACATATACAAAATATCTTTCTGTAAAAACATCTTTTGTATGCAGATTTTTATTCTATAGAAGTATTGAGCACTCACAATATGGTAAGCATTACACCATGTACTAAGTGATTGGCCTTCTGGGCTGCATTTTGGCTACATGTGCTTTAAAATCTGTTTTTTGTACACTCAGTAGATTACAGTTGTTAGCAACATTTCTGTTACACTGTTTTCTGAAATGTTGGTCAGTGTTATTCTTTTGCTTTTAATAGTATGATTAAAAACCCAGTGTTTACAAATGTATGGTCTGGGGCACCTGGATGGCTCAGTTGGATCAGCTCAGGTCATGATCTCACAGTTCATAAGTTTGAGCCCTGCATCCAGCTCTGTGCTGACAGCTCAGAGCCTGGAGCCTGCTTCAGATTCTGTGTCTTCCTCTCTCTCTGCCCCTGCCTCGCTATGCTCTGTGTCTCTGTCAGAAATAAAATACATTTAAAAAAATCTTTTTTTAAATTTGTGCTCAAATTGTGGATCACAGAAATTTTTAAGAAGAATGGAAGTAAATAATACTATGTGCTAACTAAAACATTGAGGGAGGATTTACAAATAACCATTTATCAAACTACAGTAGAGGTCATAGAAATGAAAGAACAAGATGAGACTGGAAATGACCAAAAATATTTGAAGAAATCAAAACACGTTATATAGACAGATTTCATTTCTGTGGCTTTCCTGGTTACACGCTCTGTTATTCTTAATCAGAGAGGCTATTTTTATGGCTCTTGAAAGTATTCACTTATGTTAAGAAACATTTGCTGAAGCTCGTGGGTGGTCTTAGTCAGTAGAGCGTGTGACTCTTGGTCTTAGGGTCAACAGTTTGAGTCCCACTTTGGGTACAGAGTTACTTAAAATGAAACAAAAACAAAAAAAGAAGAAGCACTTGCTAAATTAGTAACTGGAGATTCCGGAAAGCAGGTGCCAAGAAAAGAAAAGTTTGAATATATGTTCTCCTTCAGACATTGTCTGTTAGAACAATATTTTTTTTTGTTTTGCTGCTTTAATATTCCAAAGTGTATCCGTGTGATCCCTGTTATCTTGTCTTATAGATAATGAAAAATTTTACTTCTGTGCATCTTTCTTACGTGGAATTGAGACACATGGGTCAGCAGCACCTGGGGCGGTATCCCGTCCATTTCCACCTGTGTGGGGACGTTGATCACAAGGGAGGGTACAGACACGCAACCTTTGTGGATGGCTTGTCCATTCATCACAGCTTCTCACGGTGCATCACTGTGCACGGAACACACGGCCTGCTGGTACGTAGCCTTTTGGATGCCCGTTGTCAAAAGTGTTAACTGTCTTTCATTGTCACAACTTCTCAATTTGATAGAAGTGAGCTTTTGTACCACATGCCTTACTCTCTCCTGCTTGTACTGAGAATTCCGGTGTTTTCCTCTGTTTTCGTAAGAGATCAATAAAACCTGACATTTGTCTTTGCCCCTTCAATGAAGATTAAAACGTCTCCTGGCGTTGCTACTAAGCACGCTACATCACCAGCGCTGGTCACTTACACCGCGGTCATTCGTGTTACCAGCGACATGATACACTTATGTTTCTGCAGATAAAAGACACAATTGGATATGACACACTGGGTCATTGTTTCTTTCTGGAAGATGGTATTGAACAGAGAAATACTTTGTTCCACAATCTGGGACTCCTCACCAAACCCGGCACCCTCCTCCCCACCGATAGGAATAACTCCATGTGCACTACCATGCGAGAAAAAGTGTTTGGAAATTATGTCCCTGTGCCTGCCACGGACTGCATGTGAGTATCTGGCAGAGAGAAAAACTCCTATGCGATGCTCAAGGCCCTTGACTTTGGGGGGAAGACGTTTTGGAGGACGTTTTTAGAGGGCAGGATTTTTTCATGACTCCTGTTTAAATCAGTTTAAAAAATGCCTTGCAGGGCTGTTTCAACTTTCTGGATTGCTCATCCCAACAATAACCTGATTAATAATGCAGCTGCAGGATCACAGGTCAGTAATATTAAGTGCTCTCATCTGGTTTGTATTCATGTTGAGAAGTATGTTGGATATTATATAGCTGTAACATAACGTGTTTTCTGGTGCTGCTTATTTTATTGAAAGGAAGATATGGTCAATGGTGCTTCTGTTTCTTCCAAATCATTCATGCCAGTTGGTATTTATTAGTGTGGTAAGACAGATGCCGAATGCAAGAAAAGAGGTGGGCTAATGTGGGTTTATTGAACCTTCAGAGTGTATTTAGACAGATGCCAAATGGAAGAAAAGAGAGGGGCTTATTTGTGGGTTTATCATAGCTTTGGAATGTGTGTTTGCCATATCATGTGCAGTCTTTCTGACTTCTAATAAAGTCAGATGCTCAGCCACTTCTAATAAAATGACTTCTAATAAAGTCAGTTCTTAACTTTGATGACCAAAGAAAGCCCTAGCTTTTCTTTATAGGAATAGATGATTCTACAGAACATGACAGCAGTCTGGTCCAAGGGTACATCTTTTTGTTAAAGCCAGGGATCATACACACTTAGGGGTTTTAACTCCTTGGCAAAGCAGGTAAACCCAGCTGTGTGCCTTATATCACTATGTGCCTTGAATTATTTCAGAGACACGCACATACACAAGTATAACTTAAGAGAATAAATGCACTATTTTTGGATGGCAGAAATAACTCCTGGAGAAAGTTGGAGGAATTTACATTTCTGATTGAGGGTGATTTAAAACTGTTAATTTATAATATAAAAGTGGATCTTCAAGGTATTATACTGTCATGATTATATCTGTGCTGAAAACCACAGTAGAGAAATAGGAGCTTTACAGCAACACCTGAATATTCATATTTATATATTGTGACTATTAAAATTTTTCAATGTAAAGAGACACCCAGCATTGTTTCCCAGGACAAGTGAAAGATAAGCTGAAGGAAGTATTCCTTCCCAGTAACTGGAATATAGGCGTTTCTGGGCGATGGTTGGAATTCACCTCTGTGATTATCCTTAAAAACATAAAATGTAAAGTTCTTACTTGACAGGGTAGAGACCTGGGCATTTTATCACTTCAGGTTCCATTCATATGTTTTTCATCTGATGTCTGTTGCGCAATCTATCCGGTTTGTGTTGACAGTCTCTACTTAGAAGGGGAGTTTTGGAGGTAAAGACAACCTCGAGTTTGTTACACAGCCTCAGCCCGGGGTCATCTTCTGACCCCTGGTGCATTTCCCATCCAAGTAGTAACCTCCAGAAACCCTTCCTGGGATCGTGTGAGAAACATAGAAAGTGGGTCTTGTTTTCCACCCCATGTTCGTTCTTCTTCCTTTTCGTTCTGTGAGTTCTTTCTTTTCTTTCTAGAAAAACTGTCCCAGTGAAGCTCATGTTTTGGCAAGGGGTCTCCGCCCAAAATAAATCAAACTCTTTCTTCTTGTACGTTTCCACTGCCTTTTTACAGAGCTCCCTTTTACCTGTTTGGACACCACACTGTTTAACAGGAAACGGCTACTACCTCCCCCCTCCCATGTCGCCCCCTCCCCAGGCCCTCATACATCTTGGGAAGGTTCGCTCTACCCTCTGCTTTTAAGGCTATGATACGGAGCCTCCAGATCTTCTGTTTTGGTCTGTGGTCTGTGGTCTGTGGTCTGTTTTGTGCTCCAAATAGTAGAGGTGACACATTTTTTGCAGGGTAGTTTAAGACCTATCTGTAAAGCTCTATCATGGAAAAATGTTAAATGTTGCCTTCATTTTTGTGTATAGGTATATATGCTTTCCCCAGTTCAATTCTCTGTGCTCCTAAAAAACTTTGTTACAATTAATGTAGTACCTAATATGTATATTTTAGGTCTCTCTCTATTTCCCCTTACTCTCTGAGTTCTTTGAGAACAGCCTTGCTGTACACCTGGCACATAGGGGGCTCTAAACAAATATTTGCCAAATTTGAATCCGTAGCATACTCTGGGACTGTATGTTTACTTTGGATCAGCCTATTCAATCCTAGTTCATTCACGTAAAGTTGTTTTTAGCACTGGGCTGAGTTTTAATTAAAATGTAAAATAAGGGCCCCTGGGTGGCTCAGTCATTTAAGCATCCAACTTCAGCTCAGGTCATGATCTCACAGTTTGTGAGTTCAAGCTTCACGTCGGGCTCTATGCTGACAGCTTAGAGCCTGGAGCCTCCTTTGGATTCTGTGTCTCCCTCTGCCCCTCCCCTGCTCACACACACACACTCTCTCTCTCAAAAATAAATGTACATCAAAAAAATTTTTTTTAATGTAAAGTAAAAAAATGGTCACGGGGATTAAGACTATTTAATTTTGACTTTTATATTTCATTTTGAGTATCAAAGATGTTTAAACTGTTCAGCTGCTCCCGTTGAGGTCAGGAATACTGAAATTGAGCAGACAGGATCCAGACTGAGACAGCATCCTGATTCATGCGTGTGGTGGTTTTTTTTTTCTCTGGCAAAATTTGCCTCGGGACAGGAAGGGCATTGGAGTTGTTTGAAAGAAGTCAGTGAGCTCTGCGTGTTGACAGATAGTTGTTTAATGAATATGACTCATCTATTGATCAGGTTTGCAGGTAAACAGAAAAACCCTCATATTGCTACAAGGCCATGCTGTCCTGGTCACGTGGAAGGCAAGCAGGCTTATTTGGTTCTAATTCTCCCTGACTTTTTAAAGTAGATAAACGATGGTAGAGTTACGCTTTGAAAATGAGTTTTGGCCTCAGCCAATTGTTTCTCTCGAATACTGCAAGCAGAAGTCAATTTGTTTTTAAAAGCATGAGTATAATGGCTCTGAAAGTGCCAGATGAGTGCACAAGCTTTTATAGTCCTTTCTGAGCCTGAAACAATGAAAAATTAGTGTTAAAAAGATTCATTCTTGGGGCGCCTGGGTGGCTCAGTCAGTTAAGCGTCTAACTTTTGGTTTTGGCTCAGGTCATGATCTCATGGTTTTGTGGGTTCAAGCCCCATGATGGGCTCCGCACTGATGATGCAGAGCCTGCTTGGGATTCTTTCTCGTGCGTGCACACGCACACTCTCTCTCTCTCTCTGTTTTTCCCTGCTCACACTGTCTCTGTCTCTCTCAAAATAAATAAATAAACCTAAAAAACTTTTTTTAAAAGATTCATTTTTGTTTCTGAAGCACTTAGTCTATTGAAGCCATTTCATAGGGTGGCTTAATAAAATAAGGCTTTTAATGATCTCGCCCTTTTAATTACAGGATGCTGGAATATGGTATTTATTCCACAAGGAACCTACTGGAGAATCCAGTGGATTGCAGCTCTTAGCAAAACCAGAACTCACTCCGTTGGGTATATTTTATAACAACAGGGTCCATTCAAATTTTAAGGTAGGTTCCTAGGCTTTATCAAAATCAGTTCATGGGATTTACAGGGTAAAGGATCCAATGCTGAGAAGTAGTACAAGGGAGAAATGTCAGTTTTAGGTAAAACCTGACATCAAAAAAAGTAATTTGTGATTTTAAAAGCAGGCACAGGGGAGCCTGCGTGGCTCAGTCGAGTGTCTGTCGAGTGTCTGACTTCAGTTCAGGTCCTGATCTCGCAGTTGCTGGGTTCAAGCCCCGCGTCTGGCTTTGCACCAGCATGGCAGAGTCTGCTTCGGACTCTCCGCCTCCCTTGCTTTCTGCCCCTCCCCACTCACCCTCACTGTCTCAAAAATAAACATTAAAAAAAAAATCTTACAAAAGAAAGGAAACGCTTTCAGGATTATATACCAGATCCCATTTATACACACCCAGACATATGTACCAACATATTCACGTGCGTAGGATCTGTATCATTACAACAATGGATTTGATCCCTGTGTCCTTGGTCCCGTCCCTCATTCCTACCTTCCCTCCTTCATTCTTTCCCTCCCTCTCACCTTCTTTCCAATTGTTAATACCTTTTAGGGATGTACATGTTATATAATATGCTCCTGTGGGTTAAGAAGCATACTGCCTTTCTTCTCTCAGTTCACAGTGCTGGTAGAATGTCTAAAGGGGCATTTCGGACGAATTGTGTAGTAAAATATTGTTGATGATATTTGGCCCAATTTAAAATGATACAGGGGCACCTGGGTGGCTCGGTCTGTGAAGTGTCTGACTCTTGGTTTTGACTCAGGTTGTGATCTCGCGGTTCATGGGTTCGAGCCCCGCGTTGTGCTGACAGCTCAGAGCCTGGAGCCTGCTTCTAATTCTGTGTCTCCCTCTCTCTGCCCCTCCCCCATTCACATCCTGTCTCTCAAAAATAAATATTTAAAAAAAGAAATAAAATGATACTGCTCAACTAAACCAAAGGCCATTTAGGAACTCCAGTTTCCACGATATTTAGCATTCATTCCCACCGTCAAGTGATAAATGTATTTGCCTCATGTTGGTCACAAGGCACTTGGATATTTTCATTATATAATACCCTGATGTGATCCACATCAAAGTTCAATGAATACTTCCCATTTACAGTGCTGAGAGGATCCTTTAAAAACCTAAGTGTGCTATAATTTAAAGAGCTTAGACTTGCTTAAAGACTTGCGAGAGCAAAAAGGCTTGGTCGGAATTATGATTTTTGTGAGCTGAGTAGTTGATTCAGGCCAGTAATTATTGAGAGTACCATTTCAAAGTGGAAATGCTGAAAATTTTCTAATGATAGTGATATAAAAAACATCGTAGTCTAAGTTAACTTTTAATGCCATATACCAAGAGGACATATAGGAATCTATTCTATTAATTAGAAGAATATCGTATCTAAATAATGAGTGGGTGATTAGGGTTTCACTTGTTTAATTTGGGACTGACTGTCCAGAATGATGCTTTATAGCCAAGGGAAACAGAACCCTTGGGGTCCTCAGATGTAACCTGTCATCTCTGGATCAGCCATAAATACACCAACACTGACCTTCTGGCTTTGGTTGTTCATGACACCTAAGTCTGTTTAGTACAGGTCAGTCATATCTATCTGATTTCCAACTGAGTACCATTTGGATGTCTCAAGGACTCATCACTAAAATGTGTTCAAAACTAAAATTCTAATTTGTATCCCTAGCCCAACTCCTGTATTTCTGTCTCACTGAATGAAACCCCTGGCCACCTGTATCCAGACAGAAAGATACGAACCTTTTATCGTTCTCTATCCCTCACCCTTAGACATTTTGTTAATTGCTAAGCAGTATCCTACCTCATATAGATTCTCATCTGTCCATTTTCCCCTATTACTACTGCCCAAATCTCTGTCATCTTTATTTTTCTTCTGGATTACCAGGGTCATGTCCTACCTTATCTCTTAGCTCTCTTTTTTTCCTTTTCCCTTTCTGATCCATTATCCATCCTGTGGGCAGACCATACTTTCTTAACATTCATTTGGTGCCTCTTCTTACGTGCTGCTAAAGCGCCATCTACTCCCTCATCACTGCTTATCATACGAGATAGTAATTGTTTCTTTAATTGTATGTCTTCCTTCTGGTGTTGTGCCAACAACAGCAAAGACCATGGTTTCTTCATTAATGTATAACGCTTGGTACCTACTGGAAGGTAAGCACCAAATAAATATTTGTTGAATGACTGAATACGTAAGATCATAAAAATAGCCAGAAAGGCAATTGTTTTCATAGAGCCTTTGCCTTGCCCTGTGCTCCTCTCCCTTGTCTTTGGTGGATGCGATAAGCTACAAGTAATTTTCATGAGTCATGAGAAGTGTGTAGATACAAATGATTCATGTTCATTTCAGTCTATTATTATATTTTTCAGGCTGGCTTATTTATTGACAAAGGTGTCAAAACAACGAACGCCAGTGCGGCAGACCCAAGGGAATACCTCTGTTTGGATAACAGCGCAAGGTAGAGTCTGTCTTTTCACACCCCATTCTGGCCCCATCTTGCCCAAGCAACACTTCCTGAGTTTTAAGTCATTGTGCTCTGTTCTCCAGTAACACGTTTGAACTGAAGTTTTCAGAGTTTGAAGGAAGGCTTTGGGGAAACTCTTTTTTTTTTTTTTCTCCTCTCTGGTGTTCTAGGTCCTGTGGCTGGTTTGTTTGTTTTAAAATCCAATTATTGAGATGGCAGAGACGTTGATACTTTCCCCTTTCTTCACAGTTGTAAATTGATGTTAGAGAGATAGGCAGAAAGAGAAAGAAAACAGAGAGAGAGGTGTTGAAAACAGGGTCTCCATTTGGCCTAACAGAGAACATGACTCATTGAAACACAAGCTAAGATGTTTTAGTGTACTTCCTGAACACCAAGGCATATCGAATTTATTGTTAGTGGTCAAAATGGAACATTGCATTGAAACGTATTTCACAGGGAAAGGTCTTGAACTTCATGAGCAAGCTAATTTGGTTCAGTTGTTTGTAGTCTCAGAGTCCCATCATCTCTGGGCTCTATCTTGCCCCCCTTTATAACCGCAAAATGTGGTTGGGAGAGGGAGAACATTTCAACAAAGTTCTTCTATGTGCTCTATATGAGCCAAAACAAATAACATGTCTCCAGTGGAAAAAAAAAGTTTGTGGAAAAGATGGCAACTTAAAGTCCTATTCAGCAGAAACTGCGTACATGTTATTTTCCTCTACCTCAAGTTGATTGACCGACCAAAGTTTCTAGGTTTAATGGGCTCTGTTGATAGGTATTTAAGAAGAAGACACCAGGCCCTACTGTTCACAGGGGAATAAGATAGGATCCTCACTGTAGGTCGGTAAGTCCATTTAAGTGTGAGGCAAGATCCTTGCAACACAGTAATAAGGGATGAGGCCAGGGGAAAACCGGAGAGAGTACAGTTAGTAAAATTACTCATCAGGGCTCCTTAAATGTCAAGTTGAGCCTGAAATATTTTAAGGCAATGATCAGATGACATTTGAGAAACCAGGAAACTATGGACATTGTTTAAATAAAACACAAGTTACTGGACACCTAGTAGCTAAGCAAGATATGAAATGGGAAAATAGGAGATGAACTTAAAAAGAAAGGAGCCTAGAGATGACAATGAACTATGAACCAGGAAGAAGATATTAACTGGCAAAACAAAGAAATCTTTGCTAGAAGGACATGGCTGCTTTTTAAGGGTTTATTTTAACTGGTAGAACTAGTAATGTGTGCTTTGCTTAGTATTAACAGAAACATGCTTAAACACAAGACAATTGATTTTCTCTTCCCTGCCTTAAAAACGTGTGTGTGTGTGTGTGTGTGTGTGTGTGTGTGTGTGAATGGATGGATGGATGAGAAAATACAGTTCAGAATTCATTGGTACTTTAATTAGGCTTGAGAGTAAAACAATTTATCCATAATGGCCTGAGAAGCTCTTTACTGGGCATGTGTGTATATTATGAGACTGATAATTTTTTTTCTCAGCTCTTCATTATTTCTCTTACCAGTTTATAAACGCACACATAGTGGGAATTAGACTCCATTTGGAGGTTGCTATTGGAAAGAATAACAAGATTGTGGAAGATGAATAACAAGACACTTGGTAGTTGGTGTATACATTTAATTTTGTATAAACTAATGCGTAGAATATGCCCACGTACATTCATGTAGTCCAGACATGAGTAAGAATGATAAAACACTAACACAATGAGTAATTAGCCAGCCCATGAATTAAACGTCAGGCTCATGGGATCCAGAAGATATTTAGTCTATTCAACAAAGGGAAAGTTGACTCAACAGTTAATCAGATGAGCCTTTCCGTGTGTCTTCAAGATGTGAAATTACAGGTAACCCAAGAAAGCTCTTGGTTTGACACTGGGACATTTTGTCTAAGGGAATGAAAGAGCACAGAGTCTAAGTAGTATTTAAAGCCAAGGCCAATTAAGGGAGGTTGGGATGTGTGCTGAAATGAAAGCTCATAATTGAGGATGATGAAAAATTGGGAAAGTTAACTATTGTCTACACATCAAGTGGGAAAGAGGTTGGAAATAAAGGGCAATAAAGGGTATCCAAGCAAGTGGTCAACAGTCGATGTATATGGATAGAGATTTCAGAAAAAGTGAGATGGCTACAGCAGAGAATCAGTATTGCCTTAGGATCCTTTTATTCTTTCTCTAACTTTCTTTTAGAACATTGTGTAGTTTTTCTTTCCAGAACTCTTCCATCTGCTTGATATTGTGTAATGACTGCAAAACTCTATGGCAGCAACCATAATTGCCAGAGAGAGGGTGATGGCCCAGAGTCAGACTTTTCACCTCTTAGGTCAGAGCTCTTTAGTGTAAATGGTCATGTACACAATCTAAGGATGGATATAATGCTTTCAGACTGCTCTCCTATGGTCCATTCTCTAGAGTCCTTTCACTTAGTAGCAGTGAGTGACCAGTTTATAAGAAAAAAGCAAAATCTGTTGTATAACTTCCTTGATTCCATGCTTTTGAAGACTGTCCATCACAGTATCCATCCAACCATCCATCCATCCATCCATCCATCCATCCATCCATCCATCTATCCATCTTTCTATTTATCCACCTACTTTATTGAGGTATGATTACCATCTAAAAAGCTGTGCGTATTTAACGTGTACATCTCAGGGAGTGTGGGGATAGGTATATACCCATGAAACCATCACCGCCATCAAGCTCCTATACATAGCCATCACCTCCCAAAGTTTTCTCACCTTCCTTTATTGTTATCATTTAAAAAGCTTAAGAATATTTTTTGTGTTTTTGTGGTAAGAACCTTTACATCTATTGGCTTAGCAAATTCTAAGTGCACAATAGAATATTGTTAGCTATAGGCACTGTGCTGTATGACAGACCTCTAGAATTTGTTTATTTGCGTAACTAAAACTTTGTATCCTTTGACCATCACCTGCCTATCTCCTGCTCTCCCTCGGACCTCACATCCATTACTCTAATCTCGGCTTTTCCTACTGCATTTAGAACAAAGAACCATGTCCTTGTCTGGCATATGCTCACTTCTCTGTCCTCTGCCCCATGCTTCTAAGTCTCCAGCCAACTTGCTTGTTTCTTGGCCAGGCTCACTCATGCCCAAGGACCTTTGCACTTGCTGCTCTCTGTGCAGGTCTTCTTCTCCCATGAGAGCATCTAATGTGCCAGCAGCTATGGAAGTGACATTTGTGCAAGTGATGTTTCCTGACTGCATGGTTTGAACATCTCAGCCTGCTGAATTGGTTTTTGGAAAATAAATTATCTAGTTGTTTCTCCACATCCCCACCCCACAGCTTTGTAAGATTAAGATAGAAATGATCTTTTTTAAAAAAAATGGTGGCCTTGGAACACCTGGGTGGCTTAGTTGGTTGAGCATCCAACTCATGATTTTGACTTAGGTCATGATCTCATGATTCATGAGTTCGAGCCCCACATTGTGCTGACAGCAAAGAATCTGCCTTTGGCTCTCTCTCTCTCTCTCTCTCTCTCTCTCTCTCTCTCTCACACACACACACACACACACACACACACACACACACACACAAAAGAAATAAGTAAACATTTAAAAAATAGGCGGCCTTATGGAATTATTTATTTGATTTATTATAGTGGTTTGACACCAATTTTTTTGACCTTTTCATTAATGTTCTTGTAAGTATTGTAGAAAGAAGAGAAAGAAGAGGTAAACTTTAGTGTTTGTAATTAACAAGTTAATTAAATACACTCTGTTTTAAATTTAGGCATTTTAAATATTGAACCAGTTTTATCTCTGTATCTAAAACATCTCATTAGCACACAACTCAAATAATACTCTAGTTCACATATATGTATGTTGAAATACCTGATGAATTTATTTAGTGTGTTTATATTAGTTTCATGTAGCTTCAGAATTTGTGAGACCATACCAGATTTCTTTGTCTGAGGTTTTTGTTAATTTGTTTTGAAAATGGTTTTAGTGCTTAGAATGTTCTGTAGTGTCCTATCCTATAATATAAGTTCCTTTAAGAAAATAAGATATGAGGGGCGCCTGGGTGGCTTAGTCGGTTAAGCGTCCGACTTTCGCTTAGGTCATGATCTCGCGGTTTGTGGGTTCGAGCCCCGCGTCGGGGTCTGTGCTGACTGCTAGCTCAGAGCCTGGAGCCTGTTTCAGTCTGTGACTCCCTCTCTCTCTGACCCTCCCCTGCTCATGCTGTCTCTCTCTCTCTCCTAGAAATAAATAAAACATTAAAAAAAATGTTTTTTTAAAATAAATAAATAAAAGAAAATAAGATATGAAAGCAGTTCTCTGGAAACTTATATAAATAAGTGTAATCTTTTTTTCAATATCTGAAATATGATAGTTAAGTTGTAAATTGTGCCTTAAGTTTTGTTTGTTTGTTTTGGTCACATATAAATCCTGCTTTTTGACACTTAAGCTTGCAGTTGTAAATAACTGATTTCCAATGCTTTTTTTAAAAAGTCCTTTTTCCTTTTTTCTTTAACCCCAAGGTTTAGGCCTCATCAGGATGCAGACCCTGAAAAGCCACGTGTTGCTGCTTTAATTGACAGGCTCATTTCTTTTAAAAATAATGACAACGGAGCTTGGGTCAGAGGGGGAGACATTGTCGTTCAGAATTCAGCGTAGGTATTCTCTACAAAGTCATTATCTGATGCCACCTATGTGTTTATTTTTTTAAGGTGATTAAAAAAAACCTCAGTGTGCTGAAAGTAAGCTGATAGTTCCTGGAATTACATTACTATTATTTTTTTTTTAAATTTATTTATGTTTAGTAATCTCTGCGCTCAACGTAGGGCTGGATCTCATGACCCAGAGATCAAGAGTTGCCCGCTCTCCTCACTGAGCCAGTGGGCGCCCCTGGAATCATATTATTATTATTATTATTATTACTAATAGGTGGGGCGAGCTCTGAGGAAGTGTCTGCTCGCGCTCACAGACGGCAAATGTTTGGAATCATTCATTCTGTTGCTTTTATTGGAATTGAACTTTTCTGGTGACATGAGAGTTTTTTGATGAGATTGAGCAGTAACTGGGGATTTAACTTTATATAATAAACATCATCTATGTCAGAGAGTTAAATACAGATTTTGAAACTACCTGAATTTTTTTTCCCTTTCCTTTTGGAAACTCAGAAGTTTTTCTGTTGCTCTGTCACTGCCATTACAAATACAAGTCGTAAATTCCACCTTCCTAAGTCTGTTGACTTATGGCTTATTATGACTTGAGGCAGCAAGCATCTTACTTTTTTCCCATTTCCATGATTTTAGAAGTCTGATATACAGTGAGCTGAGATTTGGTGTTCAAGAGTCTAGAAAAACATGTTGTTTTTTTCTGGCTGGCAGCATCATTAACTTATTGGCATTATACTGTCACTTCTGACTGTCATGAGGCAAAAAAAAATTTTGCATTAATCTGTAGAAATAGCATGGGTATTAAAGTGGAAAATTTTGAAGAGAATCCCATGACCTAATTGCTTTCAAAATAATCATAAAAATAATACAGCTGACACTTGTGTACTGGTTACTATGTGTAGGCACTCTACTAAAGAGTTGGCATCAATTAGTATGTTAAGGCCCTCAAATATCCAGTCAGGGAGGTTATGTTCTTGGTTCCACTTCTAGGTAAGAAAATTGAGGGGCGTCAAGGTGAATGACTTGCCCAAGGTCACGTGGCCAGTAACCAGCAACGCTAAGATTTGAACCAGGTGCCTTCACTGTGAAGAGTGTGCTTTTAGTTATTAGGAAGTGAAACACTTTTTTTTTGTGGTCTTGGGGAGTAAACATTATTGGAACCTCCTGGATTTTCCCAAAAGTTAAGTATTGAGAGAACTTATCTCTTCTTACATGAGGTGATAAATGTTCTTTTATTCTTTTTTCTCATAGATTTGCAGATAATGGAATAGGACTGACCTTTGCCAGGTTTGTAATTATTTTTAAAATACTTACCTGATTATTTTAATGCTGTAAGGTAAAATAGCCCTGGTTTTTTGGAGAAAGTGGGTTTGACCACATCTTGATCGTTTTATCATTATATTAGCAATTGAACAACAAAAAAAAAACAACAGCACCTACTTCCTGATACCACTAGAGGGCCAAAATCCATTTTTCGTAATTAATTGAATTCACACCAAAGTCATAGGTTAGTATAGCTGGAATTCCACAGAAGGGTTGGCCTATCATATTTTTGCTTTAGAAGAAAACACTTGAGAGGAGGGAATAAGAGTTGGGAGCGTATTAAATATTTTCTTTCTTAGAAGCTGGTCTAATTTTGCAGTGATCTTTAAGAACCAAACTTTTAATGTTACATATTTTTCTCCAGACAACAGTTATTTTGGGTACTGTCTTAAATATGCCTGTCACCTACGTGTTACATTCAGGACAAATTCATTCTCCCCATGTACAATACTGTTGTTGGAGACTAAAATAATCAGTTGTTGCTGTTAAATGAAATTTCATGTGTTTAATGTGCAAGTCATATATTAATTTATACGAGGTATGTTCACAGTTTAGGACTTTTTGATGACTTGGTAATATGTATTAGACAAAGCTCCTAGCTGCTTTGAAAATTCCTTAGCTTTTAAGTTATAGTGTGTCTTCATTTGAGGGTCAATTTAAATTTCCTGGAGGTGGTGAGGTAATGGTTATTCTCATTTCAACAGTGATGGAAGCTTCCCAAGTGATGAAGGTTCTAGCCAGGAGGTATCCGAATCTCTCTTCGTTGGGGAAAGCAGGAATTATGGCTTTCAGGGTGGTCAGAACAAATATGTAGGCACTGGAGGAATAGACCAGAAGCCCCGGACCCTACCTAGGAACAGGTAAGCATTGCTTTAGCAGTAGACTGTTAAATTTGAACAATAGATGAAAACCTAACCCCTAACGAGAAAGTTTCTATAGTAATCCTGGGTGGATTGGTTCTCACTGTAATGCTTTTCCCACCTTATCTTAATAATATTACCATTAGTAGTAGTAGTAGTAGTAGTACCATTATAATTGGGTACATTCTGGAAACTTGGAGCATTAAATATCATGCACTTTATAGATTTCATTATTATTTGTATAACGAAGGAAACCATTTTCTTTTTCATTCCTTGCTTGAGGCCTTATGTAAGCTTCAGACTTTTTTGTTTTCTTCTTTCTTGAGCCACGGAAAGTGGCCAAACTGTAAACTATGACATTAGATCACTTTTGGCCTCAATTTGTGAGGTGGGTTTGCAGAAATAGCCACTGGAAAAAGGAAATAACTTATTGAAAAAAGTCCTAGAAAATAAGAGTTGGTAGATGCCAAAACTGACTCAAAACCCAACCACGGCTGTGCAATCACCAGTGTTTCAGTTGTACGGAGTAGACTTTTGGCATGTTTTCTGTCAGAATCATTACAGAGTCACTAAAATAGTACTTAGCACTAGAAAGATGCTTCCGAGCTTTTAGGGAATTAGTAACTAATTACCCCACCCATACCTCAGTTCTGAGACCCAGTTCAGAATTGTCCTCCTCTTTTTACTTGTGAGAAAAACTCATGTTCTGACGGTCTCATGTTGGACCCGCTGCCAGAATTCATCAAGCATCAGTTACCCTAAAGTTAGACTCTGTATGCAGACAGTGGGCTAGGAGGCGTTGGGGGAACGGGCCAAACGGACTGCTCACTCTGAGGGGCGGAGTGTTGGCAAAAGAGCTTTTAGTAGCTTCTGGCAAAGAGTGAGCTTGATTCCACTCCCCCTGTGCTGTCGTTGGGAAATCTTGAATGCCATTGTAATAAGCTACGCTCTGTGTAGCCCGCCTGTTCATCAGACCGTGGAAGCCACATGGGATGAAACTTCAGGGATTTTTAATAGCTAACATTTATTAAGCGCTTGCGATGTGTCAGGCCCTGTTCTAAATACTTTATTCTTCACCTAATCCTTGCAAAGCCCAGTGAGTTAGGTACTGCCATTATCCTGCTTTGTAGATGAGGAGTTTACTAAAAGTAGCTGAGATAGGATTCAAACCCTGTTTGCCGTCGTTGCTTTGCTGTGCCCATCACAGGGTTTATCTGCAGTATGGGGGTGGCCAAATCCATTCTTTTTATTTGACATTGTCCTCCAGTGTTTTTCTTTTCCTTTTTTTCTTTTTTCTTTTTTTTTTTTTTTGAGAGAACACATACACACGAGTGGGGGAGGCGCAAAGGAAGGAAGGAGAGGGACAGACAGAATCTTGAGCAGGCTCCACGACCAGCATGGAGCCCTATGCGGGGCTCAATCTCACACCTAAGCCAAAATCAAGAATTGGATGCTCAACCAACTGAACCACCCAGATGTACCCCTCCATTTTTATTATTGAAGTGTAGTTGACATACAATATTATGTTAGTTTCAGATGTACAAAATATTAATTCAAGAGTTATATACGTTACATGGCCTTCAGGTTTATTTCAAAATGCTTATTGCTTCTTCACAAAGGAGAATTTTCTAAAACAAAGATTCCTCATTGGCCAGTGGATCCAGTGTTTATTTTCCTGTATCTTTACAACTTTTTCTATGAGAGAGAGCCACTTTGGGATATATCCCTAGAAGTACATCAATACGCATAAATTTTTAACCAGGTTACTTCATTTTCTTGCTGGCATGTAGGCTTTTACTGTAAAACACTGCCAACTTGTAAGCTGCTGTTCCATAGAAGTCCTCTGCAGTGCCATTAAAGAATTTAAGAAGGGAGAAACCTAAGGAATTCAGACTATTATGGGTTTTGTACCTTAATTATGATTAATGATATATGATTAGTAGGTTAAGGAGTTTGTGTTTGAACAGAAAGAGGAAAATGAATAAACCAAATTTCTCAATCCAGCCAGCCCCTTTGACATAGTAAGACTTAAGGATTTACACTTTTATGCTTTTAAGTGTATCATTTCACCTTATTACTATCATTTAGTGGCTTGAAAGGAGGCTCTGTCTGTGAAAGCACAGATTTGTCTTTTATTCTCCTGCCAGAGATTTTGGAACCAAAACCGAAGTATAGGAGTTCCCAAATAAAAGGTCTTAACTGAGTTGATTCAAGGAAGCAAAAGTCACCTCTTCAGAGAGGCCTCTATTCTGTCCAAAACGGCACCTCTTTTCTACCCAGCCTGTTGCATTATCGTGTCTCTGCCTGCACAGCACATTCTGCCCGAGATTACCCTTGTTTTTCTGTTTGCCTTTTCCGTGGTTTTGCTCAGGGATTTTATCATGGCACTGCTGTACCCTGGAATTGTGCTTAGTGTGTACGAGATATTCGACAGTGTTTATGAAACAAACGTGTAAGCGACATGCCGGTGCAGGGATGGGCCCGTGTGCATTAAACAAAAATCTTGTGTTTCAACAGGACGTTCCCAATTAGAGGCTTTCAGATTTACGATGGGCCCATTCATCTAACCAGGTGTACTTTCAAAAAATACGTGCCGACTCCAGACAGGTACACTAGTGCTATCGGCTTCCTTGTGAAGAATCCCTGGCAGATTACCCCCAGGAATAACATCTCCCTCGTGAAGTTTGGTCCACATGTAAGTATGTTTTTGTGATACCTATGTGGTGGCCACTGCAGAAAAAAGGGGTAGCACATTCCCAGAGACAAACACACAATCCAAGTTTTCGTACTGAGCCTTTACAACTGGGAGGAGAAATATATGCCGGAGAGACTCCTGATTCCATGCACGTTGTTCCATGGAGTTCAAGGGGAAAACAGAAGTCCCGTGTGACCTGGGGTATCTTTGACATTCAAGTGATGTCTCGAAAGGGACAATGTCTTTTTTTTTTTTTTATGTTTTATTCTAGGAGAGAGAGAGAGAGACAGTGTGAGCAGGGGAGGGTCAGAGAGACAGGGAGTCACAGACTGAAACAGGCTCCAGTCTCTGAGCTGTCAGCACAGAGCCCGACGCGGGGCTCGAACCCACGAACCGCGAGATCATGACCTGAGCGAAAGTCGGACGCTTAACCGAATAAGCCACCCAGGCGCCCCTCGAAAGGGACTATGTCTTAAAGTGATAGCACAGGACTGGGGATAGTGGGGTTTCATAGGAACGAGAAGACATAGGATTTGCGGAAGTTCGTTGTAATAATCTGTGAAGTGATCTGAGTTCTGCCTGGTATTTTCCTTGTCTGGGTCTTATTCTTCTGGGGAACCAGAGGCTAAAAGGATGAGAAAGAAGAGGAATGCTGGTGTGGTACAAAGCAAATACAGATAAAAACTGTTGGCAGGTTTTTACCAAGACCACAAACAAGACTGAGAAAGAATTATCTACAGTACAGTGGCCCAGAGGAATCCTTTCCGCAGTAGTTCATCCGTGGCCTCTGTGCCGTTGGTACACAGGACAGTCTGGTTACGTACCTCTCGCTCCACCATCTTGCCCATTCCAAAATGACCTTGGCACACGGACATTGAGTCTCAGACCATCTCGCCCGCCGCTTCCACAAGCGGCCACACCTGGGAAGTGGCTCCCACTTCTCTCGTTCATGTCCACGGGCTGACTCTGTGGTGGCCTAGTTTAAAATAGAACATGGGATGGTTTCCCAAAGTCTGTATCTGGTTTTCCAGAATGGCTGAGGCAGGAAACGGAGGCCCAGGTGCAAATCGGGATGCTGGCTTGGTTGGCTCGTTCTCTTTTAGGCCACATGACTGCAGGGGGGGAAGGAAGGGACTGCACTCGCAGGTCGCTTCCCACATGAATAAATAGGGTGCTCTTCGGGTCAGCTCTCCAGTGTGGAGGCTGGGTGTTCACCTGCTATGAACACAGACCTCCTTACATGGAGCTACAGTGACCGTGTGGTTCTGAGAAACGGTTCATTAGGTATTGTGTTGGTTGTGGCTTTCGGAGATCTAACATCCAGCTGTCCAAGTGCAGTGGTCATCATCCAGAAGCTCTGATGGTGCTGATGCCTGGGGACAGCTTGTAAAGGGAACATTTGCCACATTTGTGCTCCCTGAAAAGGTGGGAACCATGCCCCAGACTTCTCTTAGGTTCAACCACAAGAGGTCCAAGGGAAATGAGGAAAAAAAAAAAGCCTATGACTAAGAACCTAGAGCCAGCCACTTGTCACAGACGTCGCTAATTTTTCCCTGAGTTGCTTATCATTTAGATATTCAGTTGACTTTAAAACATCTGAGGGTGATGGGGAGCCTGGGTGGCTCAGTCAGTTGAGCATCCGACTTTGGCTCAGATCATGATCTCAGGGTTGGTGAATTCGAGCCCCAAGCCCCACATCGGGCTCGCTGCTGTCAGTGCAGAGCCTGCTTTGGATCCTCTCTCTCTACCCCTACCCTGTTTGTGCTCTCTTTCTTTATAAAAAAAAGGTGTGCCTTCATGGCTTAAATAGCATGAATTATTTATCACTAATAAGCAGCTAAAGGCTATAAAACATGTCATCCGCAGTCTGCTTTGCAGCCATGTACTATGTGTTTAATAAAAGCTTTGGGGGCACCTGAGTGGCTCAGTCAGTTGAGTGCCTGACTTCGGCTCAGGTAATGATCTCCAAGTTAGTGGGTTTGAGCCCTGCATTGGGCTCTGTGCTGACAGCTCAGAGCCTGGAGCCTGCTTCGGATTCTGTGTCTCCCTCTCTCTCACTGTGCCTCCCTCCCTACTTGTGCTCTGTCTCTTTCTCTCAAAGATAAATAAACATAAAAAATAATAAAAACAAAATAAAATTTAAAATAAAAGCTTCAAGTTAACTCTACCTGATATAAAAATTACTGAGCTGGGTTTGGTCTATGTTGAGGAGACAGTAACATACACTTTCCAGCAGATTCTTCTGAGTTCAGTGGTCACCCAGGAAGCATACCGAGGCGACACTTGGCCTGGGTTTCTGTTTTTTAGCGTAGGAGGCTGGGGGGAGTCAAATGAACGAGCAACTAAGGCATTTGGAGTAAAATAAAATGACAAACTAGCTCAGAAGATAGAATTTATAATAGGCTTTTATTTAGCTGAGGTATAATTGCATACAGCGAAATGCACATGCCCTAAGTGTCAAGTTTATAATGTTTAACAAAGACGCATGACTACGTATTTCCCTTCCCCACAACTGTTCTGGTTCTCTTATCGTAGGTTAATTTTGTCTGGAGAGCAGGTCATAGTTTTTAAATGGAAAAAGAAGGAAAACACGAACTATATTTTTAACATTTGCTACTTGAACTCCACAAGGCTTTGCCATTCCCTCCCCCCCACTATGTCATAATTAACTGAAAACTTTGGGTGCCACGGTTGATGACTATAAACTGTGACTCAGAACTGCTCTTCCCTCAAAGCACATGGACATGTGATATGATTTAATGGACATGCAGTAGGGTCCTTGCAGGGGACGCTGGCCTTCATCTTGTGATGTCTTTGCCTTTTCCTGCTGGCAGGTCACTCTGAATGTCTTCTTCGGGAAGCCTGGCCCCTGGTTTGAAGACTGTGAGCTGGATGGTGATAAGAACTCCATATTCCACGACATCGACGGTTCTGTGACAGGATACAAAGATGTGTATGTGGGAAGGATGGACAATTACCTGATCCGCCACCCAAGCTGTGTAAACATTACCAAATGGAATGCGGTGGCCTGCAGCGGAAACTATGCCCAGGTAGGCCAGAAGGCTCTCTGTGCCCGATCCCCACCTCCTCAGCGTGACCGATACTTTCCAACGCATGACCTCCCTTTAGAAAAACGAGAAAAAAAAACCATTAGGAATCATGGACTCCTACAAATTTTTAAAGTTTATTTCTTTTGAGAGAGAGAAAGAGAGTGTGTGAGCAAGCACGGGAGAGGAGCAGAGAGAGAAAGAGGGAGAGAGAGAATCCCATGCAGTCCTTGCGCTGTCAACATGAAGCCCGATGTGGGGCTCAAACTCACAACCTGTGATGGCGTGACCTGAACAGAAATCAAGAGTCAGACGCTCAGTGGACTGAGCCACCTTAGTGCCCCATGAACTTATACAATTTTATTTATGGTTCCCCTGCGCCACACCAATTAAACAGGGGGAAAAGTGGGTCCAGCAAGAGGATGACTTGCCCTTGTTTAAATATGGTTGGGAAATGGTTGGGGTGAGAACCCATATTTCCTGAGTCTTAGGCCAGGTTTTCTAGTCATGCTACAGCTATGCCTCCTGAGAGGGGGATTTATTCTTTGCTTTCAGCGACATTATCTCTAGTAAATTAGGGAATCAGGCAGACGGATGACGTTTCGAGGGAGTCTTCTGACTTAACTTTAAAGGAGTATTAGCTTCTTTGTTGTGGGATTTCTCATTCCCATATGGAAAAAAAAAAATGTTATCCTTGCCAAGTTCTGGGAAGGACAAGGAAAAAATGGAGAATTAATTATAGTAAAGAAGAAAACATGGCTTAAAATGTAATTTCTTTTTCCCTTTCATTTTATTCTTTAAAAATTTTTTTAATATTTATTTTTGAGAGAGAGAGAAAGAGAGAGTGTGTGAGTTGGGAAGGGGCAGAGAGAGAGGGAGACACAGAATCCAAAGCAGGCTCCAGGCTCCAAGCTATCAGCACAGGGCCCATTGCAGGACTCGAACCCACGTGTCCTTGGATGCTCAACCAACTGAGCCACCCAGGTGTCCCTCTTTCATTTCATTCTTAATCAGAATTGCCTGCTAAAACTAAGTTAACCTGTCAATACGTAGGAAGCTATAGAAATTCTAGAATTACAAGGCGCCTAGGTGGCTCAGTCATTTAAGCATTGAACTCTTGTCAGCTCAGGTCTTGATATCAGTGTTATGAGTTCAAGTCTCACACTGGACTCCACGTTGAGCACAAAGCCTACTTTTAAAAAAAAGAATTTTTAGAGTTAAAACAAGAAGCTTTTATCTCTGTTTGGTAGTTATAGCTTTAGCTAAATTTCATGTGTATGTGTCTAAGAGTGGTGTGTACTCACCAGTGAAATAAAAAATTATTATAAATGTATCTGTCAACTCTTTGGATTTCAGATGTATTTGAGAATGTGAACCTGATCCTTCTATCTTATAAAGCAGAGTAGTAATTCAGTTTTTACTGAAGGATGAAGAAGGAAATAAGCCATCTCATACTTCCTAGGAGGCTCTGGGAATTGGTCACAAACCTTCTGCTAATTTGGGATTTGGGCTGGGAGCCCAGATCTACAGCCATTTGTTGTTACTTAGATAAGGTAGAATACTTTATGTTTTTAGGCAAAGGGTAGAAGCACCTGGATCACAAGACAGAATAATAATTACTTAGCAATTTGTAAATAGATTTTAATAGGATGTTTGTTTTTTGCTAACCCAAGGATTAAAGGGGCTCAGAAGAAAAGATGGTAATTTAGGAGAATTAAGGTAACGTGCTACCTCATATCCTTCCTGGATTTGGAAGAAAGGAGGAGATTTATCTATTTATTTATCTCCTGTTATATATTACATACAACCTACCAAATATAATCTGTTTTTTATATTATAAGCTAGTTTTAATATTACATTATGTTATTTTAACTTATATTTTATAATATATGTATATATACTATATATAACCTATAAATAAAAATGGGTCAAATATAAACATTTTTAAAAGTAATATATATTATATATAACATAGGTTAAATATAAACCTATTTTTAAAAGTAAGTATAATATGTGTAGTAACTATAACATATAGTACATACTAATATATATATTTAAATGAAGATAATCAGCAGTCTCAAAATATATATTTCCCATCTATTTTAAATCTTTAAATGGTGTCAGAAAGGAGAGGATTATGTTGAAACATGAATGAGACAAGCTTTTCTGGCTCAGTACGTGCAAAACTTGAGAAATAACAGAAAGAAAAATAGAGAGATATTGTGGATTAAATGCAGTGTTCTGCAAATGTTTTAAGACTTCTGGGGAATTCTGTTACAGGATATTGATTTGCTTTAGGAAATTGTTCTGAGGTTTGTTCTTTAGAGTGTGCACTTGGGGAAGGTTTCGTTTTCGCACAGCAAGGGCTCAAATACCACTGGAATAAATTCAGAATTTTCAAATTTGTCTCTGTTTAATATATTTGTCTAATTTTTGCAAAGTGCTTTATAAAGCCTTTTATTTTTTGAATGGGTGAAAAATGACTTCTTGGGCCGATGTAGGTCATGGAAAATTAAAAGCCAAAGCTCTAAGATATTTCAATTTTCATCTCTTGTTTTAGAGAAAAGGTTTTCAGATTTGACTGGAGGATATTAAGTTTCACGTTAACTTATGAGGTTTTTTGTGTTTTTTTTTGATGTGTGTTCTTCGGACTGAGGTATTTCTTTGACAAGCCATATAAGCCCAAAGGCTTTATATTCTGATGAATAAGCTGGCCTGTTGTGGTGGAGGAGATGAGGAAGATCTTGGCTAGCAGAATGCTTGGTCTGTTTTTACCATTTCAGTTTAAGTAGGGCTTCGTTTTAAGTATAACTTAGGATGAATTTGGCTGCTACTCGTTTAGTCTGGCTCAGATCACAGAACCTCCGCTCTGAAAGTAGAGACACTGGACTTTGTGCTAGAAATGTTTGCTTAGCTATTTAAGCTTTTGCTCTCTCCTCCTTAATTCTTTTTAAAAATTTTTATTAAGTGTTTTGTTTCAGTTCCAGTAGTGTTAACATACAGTGTTAGATTAGTTTCAGGCATATAATATAGTGATTCAGCAATTCTATACATTACTCAGTGCTCACCATGATAAATGTGCTTTAAAAAATTTTTTTAGTGTTTATTTATTTTTGAAGAGGGGGAGGGGCAGAGAGAGAGAGAGGGAGACACAGAATCTGAAGCAGGTTCCAGGCTCTGAGCTGTCAGCACAGAACCTGACATGGGGCTCGAACCCATGAACCTCGAGGTCATGACGTGAGCTAAAGTGGGACAGTCAACCTACTGAACCACCCAGGCGCCCTGATAAGTGTGCTTCTTAATTCTCTTCACCTGTTTCACCCATTCCATCACCCTCGCCTCTGGTAAGCCCAGATTGTTCTCTGTATAGTTAAGAGTCTTCTTCCCTTTCATTCTTAACTGTTTCTGGAAGGTTTATGTGCAGACCTGGAGCACTCAGAATCTGACCATGACCATCGTACGAGATGAGTATCCCTCCTACCCGATGGTGCTCCGAGGCATCAACCAGAAAGCTACCTTTCCACAGTACCAGCCTGTGATCATGCTGGAGAAGGGCTATACCATCCACTGGAATGGACCGGCTCCACGAACTGCTTTTCTATACCTCATAAACTTCAACAAGTATGTGTCTTTTCCGGTTACTTCAAATAGCTGAGCAAGCTGTAATTTAGTGGAGAAAAGTTATAACTTTTTTTGTAGCAAGTAAAGAATGCCCGTCTCATGTACTCTGTTCTTCTCACGTGGAGGCTGTATATATTTTATGTTGTTGGATTTAAGCAATTACACAGATTGAATCCTGTCATTTTAAAAACATTTCTTAATTGTCTATGGTCAAGGCGTTGAGTGCATAAAGCCATTAGGTTAAAATATAGTCTGCTGAATACTTTAATTCCCCGTAGCTGAGACGGAAAGAAGTTTTATCCGGTGTTACAACTGAGCACTTGATTATCAAGAAAATGAAAAGATTTTTGAGGTCAGGTTTAGACTTGGCAGAAAAGAGTGGTATGATTTTTTTTAAAAGTGTCTATTTTTTTTTCATGCTTATTTGTTTCAAAAGAGAGAGAGAGAGAGCATGACCAAGCAGGGTAGGGGCAGAGAGAGAGGGGAAGAGAATCCTAAGCAGGCTCTGTGCTGTCAGTACAGAGCCCGATGCGGGGCTCGATCCTATGAACTGTGAGATCACAACCTGAGCCGGAATCAAGAGACAGATATTTAACCGTCTGAGCCACGCAGGCGCCTCGCAGGAAGGGATCCTAAGTGATCAGTCTTGTTACAAAAGCAATACTTTTGAGAAAGGGCTGGTTCTGCTCAGGGATTGATGGATTCAGCGTGATGGGAGCATAGGGTGCTTCAGGGGAGGTGACGGACACTGGAAGGGAGGGATGGGACTATTTGAAAGGCGTAGGAAACCAATCTAGTTATTTGTGATGGTGAACCTACGAGACTCCGTGAAATTGCTCAGATATGTACTGGAAACAATAAATGGCTTGTTCACCTGGCTGGTCATAAAGCTCTGACTTGTTACAACTCCCGTAAAACGCTCACTTGAAATGAGCAGAGTTAGGCGTAGAACATGTAGCAATTCAGCTCTAAGTAGGTCACTTCCAAGGATCGGTGAATATCAGCGGGTTCTGAGCCGTTAAGTCTTGCACATGCTCCAAACTGGACCATTACTGTTTTCCTATAATACTTGCTGCTGTTTCTCTGTGCTTTTGCTGGAGAATCGCAGCCCTGCCTGCTGAGCCAACCAAGGCAAAAACCCCAGAACTCATCACTCATCACTCATCACTGACTCTTCTTTTTCTTCGTCCCTTCCCGTCAGTGACCAAACCCTGTTGGCCCTGTCTCCTTAATGCTGTTTGCATCTTTCCACTTCTTTCCACCTCTGATGCTTGTGGTCGAGTTCAGGCCATTATCATTTGTTGCCTGAATCCTATTCACTCTCCCCACCTCTAATTCTTAGTTTGCAGTGTGTCCGGGGGGAGTTTTCTAAAAGCCAGTGTGATATTAGCGCTCCCAGGAGTGAGCAGCAGAGAAGGCAATGAAAGAAACCAATGATGCTCACGGAGGACCAAGGAGAAATGTCCGCGATCAGTAGTCCAGAGACTTCTATCTGGCAGGTTATGAGTTTGAGGCGAGGTATTATGACCACATGGTATTCAGGGTACTATAAGTATCACATGTAACTTTTGAACAAATACTGAGCCAGTAAAAATATTTTAACGTGAAAAAAGGCTGAACCCAGAAGTTTCAAAAAATCTGCGTTGGGCTTTTGAAGTTCAGTCAGACTTTCCTTGCTTAAATAGCTCAGAGGTTGTAAAAATTATATCAGGGGTAAAGTCAAGAGAAGGAGATGGATAATTTTTTCCCCCAAATTTAATATGATTATAGAGCGGTCATAGATTTTGTCACAGTGCCACTTCTACAAATAACACTCGCAACATGATAAAAGCTGTACTTCTTCATTAAACCAAATAAAGAAAATCGAAAAAACATCAAGAAAACTGAGAAAATCTAGAATTCTTCTAATTAAAGTGAGACATTGTAAACATATTGTTTTCTCTTCCCATGTTTTCTGAGCATATAGATAAACCAAGGTTTATTTAACTACTCTTCCTCTGTGAACATTTTGTTTGTGTTTCTTCTGCCTGCCTCTCCAGTATCCCCTTTTTGCTCTTATAAATGATATTGCACAGAACATCTTTTCTTAGACATTTTTGGTCTGCATTTCTAAGTGTTCTTTAGTGAGATTCCTGTTAAAATCTGCACGAATAATTTTAAGGCTTTGTTACCTATTGTTTAAAATTCTTAACTTTTTTTTTAATGTTTATTTATTTTTGAGAGAGAGAACAAAAGAACAGGGCAGAGAGAGCGAGAGGGAAAGAGAGAATCCCAAGCAGGCTCCATGTCGTCAGCGCAGAGCCTGACGTAGGGCTCAGACTCACGAACGGGTCATGATGTGAGCCGATACCAAGAGTTGGACCTACTGAGCCACCAGGCGCCCTGAAAAATTATTTAGAAGAGGGGATAGCTGGGTGGCTCAGTTGGTTAAGCATGCAGTTTTGGCTCAGGTCATGAACTCACAGTTTGTGGGTTCAAGCCCAGCATTGAGTTCTCATCCTCTGTCCCCTTCTCTCTCTCTCCCTCCCCTGCTTGTTCTCTCTCTTTCTTTCTCTCTCTCCAAATACATAAATAAACAAAAAAAAATTCTTTAGAAAGAGTAGTGATGATTATATAACCTTGTGAATGTACTTAATGCCATAAACTGTGGAATTAAAATGGATAAAAAGATGAATTTTTTATTACATCTATTTTACCACAACTGAAAAAATGCCTGAAGGGCTCCCTGGGTGGCTCAGTCCATTAGGCGTCTGACTTTGCCTGGAGTCATGATCTCGCTGTTCCCGAGTTCGAGCCCCACATTGGGCTATGTGCTGACAGAGCAGAGCCTTCTCAAATTCTGTGTATACTTCTCCCCAACTTGCACTCTGTCTCTCTCTCTCTCTCAACAAAAATAAACACTAAGTCACTTTAAAAAATGCCCCCAAACAGCAAATGATTAAAAAAAGGGAAATAGTTTTCATTGTTTTCAGAAAATATTGATTTTATATCTAAAGATAGGACATTAGATAAGGAAAAAACACCATGGTAATTTGGTAATGTGCATCAAAAACTTGAAAAATACATATGCCTTGGGACGCCTGGGTGGCTCAGTCAGTTAAAGCATCTGACTTCAGCTCAGGTCATAATCTTATGGTTTGTGGGTTCGAGCCCCATACCGGGCTCTGTGCTCACAGCTAGCTCAGAGTCTGGAGCCTGCTTCAGATTCTGTGTCTCCCTCTTTCTCTGACCCTCCCCTGCTCACACTGTCTGTCTGTCTGTCTCTCTCTCTCTCTCTCAGAAATAAATAAAAAACATTTTAAAAATTTTTGAAAAAAATACATATGCCTTTATACAGTCTTTTTTTTTTAATGAGGGGGGCTGATTTTTGGGAATTCTTACAACTAGATGGGGGGTTTGGCTTAAAGCTTGAAGTTTTTGTTTTTTTTTTAAATGTTTTATTTATTTCTTAGAGAGAGACAGCATGAGCAGGGGAGGGTCAGAGAGAGTGGGAGTCACAGACTGAAACAGGCTCCAGGCTCTGACCTGGCAGTCAGCACAGATCCCGACGCGGGGCTCGAACCCACGAACTGCGAGATCGTGACCTAAGCGAAAGTCGGACGCTTAACCGACTAAGCCACCCAGGCGCCCCTATATCCAGTCATTTTACCAGTAGCCAGTTATCTTAATGCAATAATAAAAGACAACTATACATTTATAAACAAAATAATTCTTTAGAGGGGCACCTGACTGGCTCAATCAGTGGAGCATGCAACTCTTGATCTCAGACTTGTGAGTTTGAGCCTCATGTTGGACATAGAGATTACTTTAAAAAAAGTTCTTTTTAGGGGTGTCTGGGTGGCTCAGTTGGTTGAGCATCTGACTTTGGCTAATGTCATGATCTCACATATCATGCGTTCATCTGTGCTGACAGCTCAGAGCCTGGAGCCTGCTTCAGATTCTGTGTCTCTGTCTCTCCCTGCCCCTCACCCTGCTCACGCTGTCTCTCTCTCTCTCTTTAAATTAAATAGACATTAAACAATTTTTTAAAATTCTTCTTAAAGATTTTACCAGTGTATGCTCCCCCTATCTGGATATTAGTGTCTCTTCCATCATCATGTACCCCATTCCCAGCCATCTCACTTCTCTTTATTATCTTCTTGCAGCGCCTAATTACACTTCAGTCAACTTCTATTCACATTCCCTGAAGTCCTGTTTAAACCAAGACATTTTGGGGCGCCTGGGTGGCTCAGTTGGTTAAGCCAACTTTGGCTTGGGTCATGATCTCACGGTTTGTGGGTTCAAGCCCCATGTCAGGCTCTGTGCTGACAGCTCAGAGCCTGGAGCCTGCTTCAGATTCTGTGTCCCCTCTCTTCTCTCTCTACTGCTCCCCTGCTTGCACTCTGTGTCTGTCTCTCTGTCAAAAGTAATTAAATGTTTAAAAAAAAAAAAAAAAAAAAAAGCAAGACATTTTTGTAAGTCAGACAATTGTACATATATCGATAAGAGAAGTTTGGGGAATATACAAAGGTAGGAGATTTGCTGGCGTGTTGAGGTACAGGATCTCACTGTTAGTGGCTCAAGACAGCAGAAATTTAAGGAGGAGAAAAATCATGGCTGAAATTTACATATGCTGTAATAATCAAAATATATAGGCTTACGTGTGAATTCACTGTTTTATTGTGTCTCCTTTACAGGAATGACTGGATTCGAGTTGGCCTCTGCTATCCATCAAACACGAGTTTTCAGGTTACCTTTGGCTTTTTACAGCGCCATAATGGCTCACTGTCCAAAATGGACGAATATGAGCCTGTGCACTCTCTGGAGGAATTGCAGAGAAAGCAGTCTGAGAGGAAATTCTATTTTGACTCCAGCACGGGGTAATTCAGCCCAACCAGTGAATGAGAATTACTGCTATTTCCCTTTAATGGTGAAATTACTAGTTCTTCAGCCTAAACTAAGAATAGGTTGTGATGTGACAGCTGTTTAGAAAAGCAGCTGATGTGGGTAATTCTCTGCTCATCGCTATTAGAGGGTTAGAGACGTAGAATGCCTCATAATTATAGTTGGCAGCAGGAATCAAATGAAGATGTTTGCCATATACCTATTAAGGCAATTTAGAGAGAGAAATGATCCTTGTCAATAAAGAATCAGTAGGCCCAATTGAAAATCAAAATAATTTTTTTCTGTCACAGCCCTTCAGATGATTATTTACATGTGATCTAGTTCATATTTCGGCAAAAGCTCTTTTCTTCCATTAAGGTGATCTCACAAGTTGACCTTGAGTTTACGAAAAACAAAAACAAACCACTGTATAACCATGGCATATTTGCTTTCAACTCTCTCTAGGCTACATCTTTCCACTTTTTAATTCTAATCCTGTTCACCTGGGGTCCTGTTGGCTTGGTCTGCTTTTATCCAGTTACAGTCTCTCAGCCTTTGGGTTATGGTAGGCTCGATCTCCTGTATTCTTCCAGTAAGCAGCATGCTCCTTCAGCATCCATTCCTTGAGCTGACATTCCTATCACGTGCCATCATCTAAGTGCTGTAAAGATACTAATGTAAATAAGGCTCATCTCTTCCGCAAATTCACAGTCCATTGAAGGATGTGGGCATGCCAAGCAAGTAATTGGAGAGCTAGAGGATTATATGCTATAAACCCTGTAGTGGGATACTCAGTGTGCCTTTTGAGGTAACCCAGAAGCTCAGTCTAGGATGACCAGTCATGGGGCTGACTCCTGAGGCCCCAGTAGGAGGAGGTGAAAAAAGAGAGGGGTAAGGTGTCCCCAGCTAGGAGCAGTGTGGTTAGATGCATGGAGGCATGGAAGAACGTGGCATGGCATGTTTGGGGAAAGACAAGTTCAGAATGGGGAGAAGGGTGGCCAGTCTGATAGGGGAATGAGGTTGGGTTTTAGTCAAGAATCTTGGTAGTTTCTGAATAAGATGCAGCTCATTTGCCCTGCAGGGCCCCTCCAGCAGCCAGTGTGACCAGCTTAAGTCTTCCCTTACCATAATTGGTCTCTGACTTTCCATTTCTAATCAGTCTTAAAACAACCTACTTGGACTTTTCTTCTACAGATAACAGAAATCCCACATTCCCCATTGATTTTCCACAAAAGTAAATGGAACACCCAGATTTGTGAGGATGGTCTGGAGATCACAAATTCATGATTAGCTGGGAAATATTTTGTTCAGCTGGGTATTTTTGTTTGTTTTAATTTACATCCAAGTTAGCATATAGTGCAACAGTGATTTCAGGAGTAGATTCCTTAATGCCCCTCACCCACGTAGCCCAGCCCCCTCCCACAACCTCTTCAGCAACCCTCTGTTTGTTCTCTGTCTTTAAGAGTCTCTTACGTTTTGTCCCCCTCCCTATTTTTATATTATTTTTGCTTCCCTTCCCTTATGTTCATTTGTTTTATATCTTAAAGTCCTCGTATGAGTGAAGTCATATGATATTTGTCTTTCTCTGACTGACTAATTTCGCTTAGTATAATACCCTCTAGTTCCATCCACGTTGTTGCAAATGGCAAGATTTCATTCTTTTTGATTGCCGGGTTATACTCCATTGTGTATATATGCCGCATCTTCTTTATGAATCCATCTATCGGTGGACATTTGGGCTCTTTCCATACGTTTGCTGGTGTCGATAGCACTGCTATAAACATTGGGGTGCATGTGCCCCTTTGAAACAGCACACCTGTATCCCTTGGATAAATACCTAGTAGTGCAATTGCTGGGCCACAGGGTAGTTCTATTTTTAATTTTTTGAGGAGCCTCCATACTGTTTTCCAGAGTGGCTGCGCCAGTTTGCATTCCCACCAGCAGTGCAAAAGAGAGCCTGTTTCTCTGCATCCTTGCCAACATCTATTGTTGCCTGAGTTGTTAATGTTTGCCTTCTGACAGGTGTGAGGTGATTTCTCACTATGGTTTTGACAGGTATTTCCCTGATGATGAGTGATGTTGAGCATTTTTTTCATGTGTCAGTTGACCATCTGGATGTCTTCTTTCGAGAAGTGTCTGTTCATGTCTTTTCCCCATTTCTTCATTTGATTATTTGCTTTTTGGGTGTTGAGTTTGATAAGTTCTTTATAGATTTTGGATACTAACCCTTTATCTGATATGTCATTTGCAAATATCTTCTCTCATTCCATCAGTTGCTTTTTAGCTTTGCCGATTGTCTCCTTCATTGTGTAGAAGCTTTTTATTTACATGAGGTCCCAATAGTTCATTTCTGGTTATGTTTCCCTTGCCTCCAGAGGAGTGTTGAGTAGGAAGTTGCTGTGGCCAAGGTCAAAGAGGTTTTTGCCTGCTTTCTCCTCTAGGATTTTGATGGCTTCCTGTCATACGTTTAGGTCTTTCATCTATTCTGAGTTTATTTGTGTGTGTGGTGTAAGAAAGGGGTCCAGGTTCATTCTTCTGCATGTTGCTGTTCAGTTTTCCCAGCCCCATTTTCTGAGGAGACTGTCTTTATTTCACTGGATATTCTTTCCTGCTTTGTCAAAGATTAGTTGGTCAGTCGTTTGTGGGTCCATTTCTGGGTTCTCTACTCTGTCCCATTGATCTGAGTGTCTGTTTTTGTGCCGGAACCATACTGTCTTGATGATAGCTTTGTAATATAGCTTGAAGTCCGGGACTGTAATGCCTCCTGCTTTGGGTTTCTTTTTTCAAGACTGCTTTGGCTATTCGGGATCTTTTCTGGTTCCATACATATTTTAGGATTGTTTGTTCTAGCTCTGTGAAGAGCGCTAGTGTTATTTTGATAGGGATTTCCTAACTGGGTATTTTTATAATCCTTCAGCCTCCGAGGTTCTCATTCTTTTTAATTCTATTCATTATGACAATTTTTAATTCTCTATCAAAAAGCCCTGGCCTTATTAGGCCGCTTTCATTCCTTATGTATATATGTTAAAAGTATTGATGTTTGGACAATGGCTGATTTTTACCTCAGAATCGCAACTTTTCATTGTTCACTGACTTCCTATTAAAATATGAGTTCTTAGGGGCGCCTGGGTGGCTTGGTCGGTTGGGCGTCCGACTTTCGCTTGGGCCGTGATCTCGCGGTTCGTGGGTTCGAGCCCCGCGTCGGGCTCTGTGCTGGCTGCCAGCTCGGAGCCTGGAGCCTGTTTCCGTCTGTGACTCCCTCTCTCTCTGACCCTCCCCTGCTCACGCTATCTCTCTCTCTCTCGTAGAAATAAATAAAAATATATAAAAAAAAAATAAAATAAAATATGAGTTCTTAATCTCTAGTAATCAATCACATTTGATCAAATGCGTTACAGTCTCCCTTTGGTTCGGAAACACTAGTTCTGCTGACAGATGTTGGACTGTTGCCTGGAAGTGACTTTTCCATTCATCTGGGCAGCTGGAGGATCATTCAGAGTGGGCGTGACTATTCATCTCACTTGATTTTGGCCAAAGTACAGACAGAAGGACCTCAGGCCCATCTGCTCTTAGTAAACATCACAGGAACTGATGTGAGACCATATCTTGGCCTCAGCCAAGCAAGTCACGGTTGCTATTTTTATTATTTCAATTTTATGCCTTAAACCAAAATGATTTAGAAACCAAAAAAGAATAAACTGCACTAATTTACAAAATCCTAAATTCAAGGCAAGCCTAAAATTTTCCAAGGAATTTTTGAACCAAAATAAAGGCCATCCTCCCAAATTACCCATCAAACTAATTCAATCCAGAAATTAACTTTGATATGTTCCAGAATGACTGAACTGGGTTATCAAAATATTTTCTGAAAGTAGTATTTACATTTGCCTTAGGACCGTAGGAGGATAGAAAGGAAAGAGGAAACAACTTTATTACTTTTGTAATTTATTTTCTTTTAAAGAAAAGTCACTTTATAAGAGGACTATCCCTTTAGACCGTGAGCTGATTTGAGGGATTTTTGTCAGTTTGTGAGATTCAGTCTAACACCCTATGGATTGGTTTGTGTTCTGTGCAGGTTACTATTTTTGTATCTCAAAGCCAAAAGCCACAGGGATGGCCACAGTTACTGTTCATCTCAGGGATGCGAAAGAGTCAAGATCCAGGCAGCAACAGACTCAAAAGACATCAGTAACTGCATGGCCAAGGCATATCCCCAGTATTACAAGAAGCCCTCAGCTCTCAAGCGCATGCCGTCCATGCTCACCGGGCTTTGTCAAGGCTGCGGGACCCGCCAGGTAAACAAGGGAGAAAAGTGGGTTGTGCGTTGGGAGAAAGAGTGAAAGGTTTGTCGTCGTTGTTGTTTTGCAGTGGCCACATTTTTCTTTGAAACATCTGCTTTGGGAAGTTAGAAATATCACGTGGTTTCTCCTGAATTGTGGCCCATTCTAGAATGTGATGCTTATAAGAAGCAGACTAGTCCAAAGTCATAATAAAAATATCTTATCCCTGTGATATATCAGTTTATCCTGAACGACTGTAGAATTTTTGGTTCTCATCTCCCCCTCCCCCCCTCCAGGTGTGATTCTGTTACAGTATTGCAGTGGGTTTACATGTCAACGATGGAGAAAATTACATCATTTTATTGATGACTGTAAAATTTCTCTTCCAAAAATTCAGTTCATATGAAAATTGTTTCCTTTTTTTCCAAGGTTGGAAGCTGTTAATTTCAAAGTGTGTGCTATTATATTTACCTATAATTAAAAGTACAAACTTACTTTGGCTAGAAGTAAAATGCTTTTCCTGACATATTCTTAATTACAAGGTCTCTCTCTGGATCTTAAGAAAACATGACATTGAAAGTCAGTCCCAAATATGACCTCAGATTGGGCATGGGGTTTCCAAAGGAAGTCAGACCAATCCATGTGAAAAAGAAGTATAGAATTAATACTGCTCTAATTAATAGTTAACCTTTACACAAACAAATATGGGTTAAGGGAAATGGTTCTCAAGGTGGGGTCCCCAGACTGTCAGCATCAGCATCACCTGGGAACTTGTGAAATATTAGAATTCTTGGTCCCACACCAATGCTACTGAATCAGAAAGTTTTCTCATTTGTATTTGCTGTTGGTGATAGTAAGAGCAGGGATTTATTCTTCCTATTATAATATATGGTAAGTATATTTTCAATGACAGCTCACTATCACACTTTCAGTGTTTCATACCCCTGTGCCACTTCTTAGTCTCCAACTCTATTGAAGCCAACCCACCATACTACCAACCCCCCAATCAACCCACCCACCAACCAACTCACCAATCTACCAACCAACCCACCCACCAACCAACTAACCTACCAACCAACCAGCCAACTCACCAATCAACCAACCAATCCACCAACCAACCGACCAGCCAACCCACTAACCAACTACCAACCAACCATGAAGAAGTTCGTATCGATCCTTGCCTGTCCCATGTAATGTCTTGACCGCTAAAGTGGCATTTTGTGAGAAAGTAAATTCTCCAGCCCAATTCTCAAGCTGAATTTGTTAAGAAAGTCCTTCGTTACTGAAAAGATTATATAATTTATAATAATAACTGCAACATTATAATTTTTAAAAATAATCATCATTGGCAATAGCCTGTCTTGTTAAATGGTTCCATACATTAATGTTTAGCATTCTTTGGTGTGTGTGTGTGTGTGTGTGTGTGTGTGTGTGTGTGTGTGTGTGTGTGTCTGTGTGCACTTGAAACATTGGTTAGAATTAGTTTTTTGAAGATACTAATTATATATATTGGCGCAGTTGCACAGTGCTTGAAGTATTTGGAAACATCACTTTTACTTGGAAATTTGAGGGAATGAGTTTGTTTCGAATATCAAAACAATCACATGTACATTAGGAATAAGTAGGAAGATTCACATGAATTTTTGAATCCAAACCTGAGTCTCAAAGAAATGTGGAGCTTCTGAATGTTTAGCATCAGGATGACTATTTGCCCTTGTGATGACATTGTTGAACTGTTATCCATTCATAAGGATATATACTTTATTGTGCCCAGTTGCATGGGAGTTAGGCTTGCTTTTGAATGAGAAGAAAGCCTTTAGGGAGGAGGGGGGAGGTGGGACTTGGAGCCTGGGAGTGCTTTTGAGGAGTAGAAGGAAACAGGGAAGGACAATCTTGGGAGGGAGCAGCATCTGGAAAGGCAGAATGGCAGGAAAGGAGGTAAAGCACTAGGAGAAGCAGTTGCTGCACCGTGTGTGGAATGTACAAGAACAGTGGGGTTAGGGGCCTGTACATAAGGTGTGGCTTGATTTATGGGACACATTGCGAGTCCTGTAGAAGAGTTTAGCCTGGTGATGTGCAACCTACTGAAAGGTTTTGAACAGGGTAATCCTTGTCATCTATACTTCTCTTAGTTCTTCAGGGACTCAGTCCCTATTTAAGGTAACTGGTCTGAAAAGGACCTTTAAAAAGATTCGCGACTGTTGTTGACATAAAATGTTTGTAAGTGTAAAGTACATTTACTTAGTCATTTGCCGAATTGATTTTATTAATAAGATTACAATTATTTGAGACTGGGATTATTCCCGAAAATGAGGAACACACACTTCTTGTATTAAGTTTGTATCAAAGGAGGAAAATTCTAGGCCATGCGATACGTACAAACAGTTCACAAGGGGGAAACAAACACCACTGGGTTTGATATAATTGAGTTTATTTTGAGGCCCTTTTGAAAGAAGATGCAGTTGACATAAATGTGGAACTGCTTCCCTGTGTAGGTGGTGTTTACCAGTGATCCTCATAAAAGCTACCTCCCCGTGCAATTCCATTCACCCAGTAAAGCAGAGACTCAGCGTGGAGACCTGACTGTGATCTCTGTAAGTACCATCCTGCCTCAGCTTCTCACTTTTATGTTTCATCCCAGTGACACAAATCGTCTCTGGCAATAGTCCCTGGCAATGTAATAAAGGTATAAAGACTCCTAAACGTGTGCATTTTTAAATAAGTTAAACTCATTAACAAATCTTTTTTTTTTCCCTCAGTAGATTGTCTTTACTGATTACTTTTAGGTGAATGTCAAAATTTGTTCACAAAGTATGAGTTGTCTGTTCTAGGCGAGTTTATAGAAGTAAAGGCCTGAACCTCATCACCAGCACTTAGAATCGAGGCTATGAGCCAAGTTCACCACAGGTTACCAGCTGTCGGCATGAGATCTGTGCCACTGTGGTAGATACTCTTAGGGTAGCAGATGTCCAGCCATCTTAAGTGATGTCCAGCCTGGGCCTGGTCCCCGTTTCACGTGGGCACTTTAAAGACTCCCACCCCCTTTTTTTAAGTTTTGTAATTGGAGTATAGCTGAAATACAATATTAATATTAATTCCAGGCATTCCAGGCACAACATCTGTGTCCATTATAAAATGCTCACCATGGTAAGTGCAGTTACCACCTGACGCCGTATGAAGTTATTATAGTGTTAGTGACTCTATTCCCTATGCTGTACTTTTCCTCCCTGCAATTTATTTATTTTGTAACTGGAATTTTGTACCTCTTTTTTTTTTTTTTAATTTTTTTTTAATGTTTTATTTCTAGGAGAGAGAGAGAGATAGCGTGAGCAGGGGAGGGTCAGAGAGAGAGGGAGTCACAGACTGAAACAGGCTCCAGGCTCTGAGCTGGCAGTCAGCACAGAGCCCGACGCGGGGCTCGAACCCACGAACCGTGAGATCATGACCTAAGCGAAAGTCGGACGCTTAACCGACTAAGCCACCCAGGCGCCCCATGGAATTTTGTACCTCTTAATCTCCTTCACCTGCTTGACCCATCCTCCAACCACAGGAGCTCAGTTTTTCAAAGTGGTAGGCAATGCAATCACAAATCCACATGTACGTGGACACAATTCTACCTTACTCTTTTTTTTCTTTCCCAATTTTTAAATTGTGTTAAAGTATAGATAACATAAAATTCATCATCTTAACTGTTTTTTAGGGTTGTTTTTTAAGTTTATTTATTTATTTTGAGAGAGAGAATCCCAAGCTGTTGGTGCAGAGACCAACATGGGGTTCGATCCTACAAGCCATGAAATCATGACCTGAGCCGAAATCGAGTCAGACATTTAACCTACTGAGCCACCCAGACAACCCAATGATCTTAACCGTTTTTAAGCATACAGTTCAGTTGCATGAAGTACATTCATATTGTTGTGCAAGTATCACCACCATCCATTTCCAGGGCTGAACTCTGAATTAAGAACCTTTGAACAACTCTGAATTAGGAATATCCCTACTGGGGCGCCTGGGTGGCTCAGTTGGTTGAGTGTCCGACCTCAGCTCAGGTCATGATCTCAAGTTTGTGGCTTCAGGCCTTGCATCAGGCTCTGTACTGACAGATCAGAGCCTGGAGCCTGCTTCCGATTCTGTGTCTTCCTCTCTCTCTGCCCCTCCCCTGCTCATGCCCTGTCTGTCTGTCTCTCTCTCAAAAATAAATAAACATTAAAAAAATAAAACAAGAATATCCCTACTTAAGAAGTGAGGGTGAGATGAGGTGTTCTTGATCCACAGGCTTGTAGTTTCAATTGATTAAGATGCATAAACTCTCGGGGTGCCTGGATGGCCGAGTTGGTTAACCCTCCGACTTCAGCTGACGTCATGATCTCACGGTTCATGGGTTCGAGCCCCACATTAGGCTCTGTGCTGACAGCTAGCTCAGAGCCTCGAGCCTGTTTCGGATTCTGTATTTCCCTCTCTCTCTGATCCTCCCCTGCTCATGCTATCTCTGTCTCTCTCTCAAAAATAACTAAAACATTAAAAAAAAGATGCATAAACTCTCAAGATCTACTGTACAACATTGTGTCTGCAGTCAACAATTATGTATTGTACACTTACAATTTGTTAAGATGAATCTCATGACCACACACAAAAATTAAAAATAAATAAACAGAGATTTCTATTTAAAGGTAGCCCAAAGATGTCCCAACTATATATTTACGTCTATACTCCTGTGTTAGCAACTGTTTGGTTTGTAGTATGTTCAAGATGTAAATTTTTTTGGCATGAAATTTGTCAGCTCAGCATCTCAGTGCCTTCGGCTGCCTGGAGAGCCTGATCCCAGCTGGCTGGCATGGTGTCTGGTGGGAGTCAGTTGTGTAAAGGAAGCAAGTGGGTGCTGAGTCTCCCTGCTCTATTTACTTCACTAAATAATTTAAGAAGATAATGCAGTGCTCAAAAAATCTCAGGCAGGATCCGCTCCAGGGTCTAAGGACTTTTTTTTTTAAGTTTTATTTTTATTTTGAAAGAGCGAGAAAGTATGAGCGTGGGAGGGACAGAGAGAAAGGGAGAGGGAGAGAATCCCAAGCAGGCACCACACTGTCAGTGCAGAGCCCGATGCAGGACTTGAACTCACGAACCGTGAGACCATGACCTGAGCCAGAACCAAGAGTCAGATGCTTTACTGACTGAACCACCCAGGTGCCCTGTGAAGACATTTTTTAAAACTCCATTGCTGCACACTGGGTGCTTGGGACCCCCAAGAAGTCAGAGAACATTGCATTTTGTCATATTTACCTCCAATGCTTTCCCCATGCAAAATATGAAAAGTTTTCGCTAGGATATGGCATTGGTTTAGCCTGTATGGAAACTGTTGTGTATTTTTTAAGCAGTGGGTTTTGGGGGATTCTTTTGAAGAGGACAGTTTAAGTGTGTTGAGGATCATTATAACTTTTTTCTCAGGTATATCTCAATTTTATGTATTCTGAGTTTTAAAAACAAGTATTAACGATACTTTACCTCAAGGATTTTCCAGAATTATTCTCTGGACTGGAGCAATATAAACATAGCTAAAGGTCAGTTTGATTCCTATGAGACCAGTAGTGGTTAGAAATACAGTTTACATATAGTTTCCCCAAACAAGTACAGGCCTTCGTGGTGATAGCATTTCTCCCTTGTTAGCCTTTAGCATAATTTATAATTTTCCACAATGTATTTCTTTATTTTTTAAGGAAACCCTTTTTTTAAAAGTTATTTATTGAAGTCATCCCTACACCCGATTCAGGGCTTGAACTCACAACCCCAAGATTAAGAGCCACACACTCATCCGACTGAGCCAGCCTAGTGCCCCAATTTTACACATTTTAAGTAGGAACAGTGCCTATGACTTAAATTAGTGTTGAATCATTTTTTAGTCTTGTGAGGGATTTTTTCCCTTTTTTTGGCTGATGAATTAATGATATTTGGATGTGTCTGGCATTCCTTTTTCTTAAAGAGGTCTCAAACCACTAATTTCCTTGAAAGAGGACTACTGGAAACTTCAGCTCACAATAGTCGTGAACAAAATCTATTAATACCTTGTGGCTTAAATCTTGGTGAAATGACCACTTTTCCATTTTGATTTTACAGGAGAGTTATGGATGGAACAAAGGAGATGTGGCCATCTGGCTCCTGTTCCAAATCTAAACTCGCATGGGGGGAGGGGGTTACGTAAGGGGTAAGGCATGATATTTTTTTTCTGAACCAGTATGACAATAAATGAGCTATCAGAGCTGCAGTACAGAGGCTCTCAGCTGATCGCTCACTGAGTTTGCAAGCTTTGGTCCCAGTGAGAGAATGTGTGCAAGAACGAAACCCTTAATTGTGCAGAGTCACGCCGCTCAACTGAGTGCCTCAATCGAGATGCCTTTCTCGAGCATCCTATCCAAGCAATAAAGACCAATCAAGGCGCAGTCTATGAGAACGTGGCTTCATTTCACATGTTGGCAGAGGAAGAGTAAATGCATTGTGCAGCTCGAATCCTGGAACTATAATTTGATTCATGAGTTAAGAAAACGGAAGGGCTAGAGAAATGAGCCATCTTGGAGATATGAAATGGCGGTGACAGCAGAAGACATTTTTCTGTTCTCAGGTCAATGGCACCGACTTTACCATCCAAAATCCGGGTGTTCTGCTCCTCGTTGTGGATGCCTGCAGCGTTCCGTTCCGCTTAACGGCAAAGAAGGTTTTCTCTCTTGCTGATGTCAGTCGCGTGGAAGGGTATTTGAGAACAAACATCCCTCGAAGGTAGGTGAAGCTTGCTCTATAAGGGACAAGCCACCTTGAACAGATGACACCCAGTTAACTCTGAGCTTTGGTTTTGTCTTTCCACCCTTTTCCTCTGCGGGCATTTAGGGCCATTGAAAGGTATTCATTCCTTCCTCATCTCAGAGGGACACCCATGTGGTCTAAACTACGTATCATTGATAAGTGAAAGCCAGGCTGCTAGAAGAGTTTGCAAGTGGTGTGAAGGCTCTTTGAAGGGGAATTGCTCTGTATTTTGGAGCTTTACTGTCCCGCTTTTTAACATTTGGTTGATCTGCTTTGCACCTAACTCACTCAGAAGGTTCATTACTGATGTAAGCAATTTTATAGATGATTTTGCCTTTGTGGCCATCTGTCCCACTGATAAGCCCCCAGATGGCATTGTGCTGTGAATTCATCCCTTGGCTCACATGGAAGTGACTGGAAAGGAGTCAACTGATTTTTAAGCGGTTGAGTATCTGGTCTCTCTTTTGAGAGCCTTGGTCTGATTGCGTTTGTTTTGTTGGACTTTGAAGAAGCAGGCACATGAGCAAAACCTTCCTTTTGGGGACTGATTGGTTAGACCCTGCCTAGAGGCAGGAGATGAATTCAGCTTCCTTTCTGCCTTCCTTGGTTGCGCTGTAGACATTGATTTACATGTGGACCTTCATTTAATGAAGTAACTAAGGGAGGGACCTAAGCTTCCTAGGGAGTAAAGTCCTGTCTAGTTTTTGGACACATCTTCAGTTATCTGATGACTTACGCTCTTTACACTTTATAAAGCCCAGGTCTCAGTCCCACAAAGTCATTGGATTGTTTGAGTGTAATATTCAGTGTGCACGTATAGCCCTATCTTCTGCTTTAGGATACTTGTAGGATACTGATTCCAAGGCCTCTATTTTCTTCAAGGATTTACAGGTTTTCACAATGGTGGAAACACAGGTACTCAGTCCATCTAAAACAATCCAGAGCATACCTCTCACCACAGATATGTAGGGTTACGTGGTACCCTATAGATTTAAGAGTTAAAACCAACTCATTAAAAAATTACCAGGTTGTTTCTAGAAAGGGGACAGAAGGAAGGCTTTTAAGATCTGGGTAGTGCTCTGCTCTTCATCTGGGCTAGTACCCCAAGTATGTTTAGTGGGCAGAAGTTCAGTGCACTCTATGCTTGGCAATACTTTTCTGTCTGTGTGTTGTATCTTAACAAAGTGTTAAGAGGTTATGGAGCAACTGGCAGTGACTCCTAGAGAGATTATGCATGTATTGAGGTGGGGGGTGGGGGTGGGGGGTCATTGGGGCCCTGTAAGTGATCTCATGGGACTATCCTGAAGAGGGTGAGGCCTGTAGAGTTTGCTGTGGTCAGACCTCTGTTCTGACTGAATGCTCATCACTGCTTTAGAATGACCAACACAGAATCAAAACCAACTTAAAACTTCTGAATCTTAATAAAACATGTCAGGACCCCCATTAAGAAAATGAATACTAGGGGCGCCTGGGTGGCTCAGCCGGTTACGTGTCCAACTTCGGCTCGGGTCACGATCTCACGGTTCGTGGGTTCGAGCCCCACATCGGGCTTTGTGCTGACAGCTAGCTCAGAGCCTGGAGCCTGCTTCCGATTCGGTGTCTCCCTCTCTCTCTGACCCTCCCCTGCTCACGCTGCCTGTCTCTTTCTCAGAAATAAATAAAACATTTTAAAAAATTTTTTTAAAAAAAAGAAAGAAAGAAAATGAATACTAATGGATATATACAAGTTGAAGAAAAGGATAGATTTTCCCTGTTTCTGGAGGAAAAATTAATACTGTGAAGATGTCAATCTACCTATATAAATTTAACACATTTCCAGTAGTGTCCTGATAGGTTACTTTTCTATTATCCTTGACAGTTGGTACTGAAGTTCATCTGGAAGAATAAATGTGGGAGAGTAATAAACTATTTGTAGACAACTTAAAATAATACAGGGGGCTTATTTTTAGAAGATATTAAAATACATCATGAGCCATAGTCATTAAGCCAGCATAGAATTGGCAGAGGAGAGATCAGGAGTAGAGAAATTCCACAAAGAGATCTAAGTATCTATGTTGATTTGCTACATAACAAACATGGCAATTCAAACCATGGGGCACAGATTTTATTCCTTTTTGGAACTGATGTTTTTTCATTTATTTAATGAGTAGATAATAGGACTTAAATAGATACGTAGAGTATCTGAAACAAATAAAACTGACCTCCCCTGTTCGTTTATTCCATAAAAGAGCTGAGTCACAGTTCCTTCACTGGGTCAACTGGCCCAAATGACCTTTGCCTTCCTCATCCTGGGAGACACCTTGAAACAGCAACATGAGTTCTGGGTGGGGGAGGGGAGCCAGAACTTGTAACCCCAGGGATGTGAAAAGTATCTGGGTTTTTTTCCTGTTTGTTTTGAGTTCTACTTTTATCTAGCGTATCTACCGTGTAGTCGGTTCAGAAAGGTCCTCAATTAACACATGCTGATTCACTGAAATTCCCTCCAATGTTCTTTTACGTGCAGGTCAATTGTTCTGTTGAGCACAAGAGGAGAAATAAAGCATTTGAATATTTCAGAATCCTTAGTACCTCTGGGATTAGCCAAGCCAGCTCATCTTTATAACAAAGGTTTGTGTTTGTGTTTTTCTATGGAGTTCTTATGAGTCCAGCCACAGGAGCATTTTTATGGTGGACTGTGGCCCCCAGATCATTTTCATGGGCTTATTTTGCTGGAGTGGGCATCGTTAAGATAATCTTTAAATAAGGAAACGTTATTAGAGGAAGTGTTTGGGGATGTGGTTTGTTATTTGGGGCAGGAGGTGGGTGGTAAGAGTTCAGTGGCTGACGTAAGGAAGGGTAGTGTATTTGTGTTTATTGCCGCCTCTGTTTTGCTCACCTCCGACTCACCTCCTGCATTGTCTTGCCTGTAACTAGTAGATGTACAAATGGCCTTTTTTTTTTTTTTTTATAAGGGAGTACCATATTTTTGGGATTCAGCGGAAACTTTAAACCATCATGGGCTAAGCTATTCACCAGTCCTGCTGGCCAGGGCCTCGGGCTGCTTGAACAATTCATACCTTTGCAGCTGGATGAATACGGTTGTCACAGAGCCAGCGCTGTCCGCAGAAGAGATCTGGAACTGTTGATGCAGACTTCAAAAGCACATTAGAGACTCGCTGTAACTTAAGTGCTGGGGGGAAAAAAATGTGAACTAACTTATTTAATTTATGGCATTTTTAAAATGACACTGTTAACCGAACGGAACCATTTTCCTGTTTGATCCAGAAAGGGGACAAGGGGGTTTAAAGCGATCGCTTAAATACCAGCTCGCGCACCTTCGAGTTGTACAAAGTGTTGAAGAATTTATTTGTATTTGTTAGGCTGGTATGTTCAGAGAGCGGTTCGATTCCTCACCTTCCACTCTGTGTGTTTTAGTGACCGTAAGCAGCGCTTTCCTCTTTGAGTCGCGGGATGTCGTGGGATGAGGTGGGGGCCTCCCAGGGTCAGCCCGAGTCCCTGAGTGGACCAGCTCTTGTAGCAACTCAGATACTTGAAGGCTGATGCCCAGCTGTGTCCTTGGCTTTGGGTCCGCAGTTGACCTGGGTGGCCGGCAAGTTCACTGATGCGTTGGGCCCCGGATCCGGGCGCGCGGCCTCTGCAGATTGTATAGGATACTCAACAGAGTCTTCCCCGCGGCAGCTCAGGCCCAGCTCATGCCCTTTTTTGCCTGGGCATGTGCTATTTTTATTCGTTTGTACATGGATTCCTTCCAAGGGTTTCACTTTCAAACAGAAAGGATACTGGGACAGAAGGGCTCCGGGATCTGACATCCCTTATAATCTGCGCCCATGGGCAAAAATTTGCTCTGCGCCAAGGTCTGAAGTTGTTGGGACCGTATTTGCAGCTTTAATTCCTAACCTGTTTCGACTGTATATTCGTGTTTAAAATGCAGAGCTGAGCTGAATATTCACCTTTTTGTTGTCGTCGTTTAAAGAAGGCCGTTTTCCGGAACTGTAAACCTGCGTCGTTTCAACTTGCACAAAGGAAGTCTGTTCTGGGGGTTGCTCCTCCACCTGGTTTTTGCTGTTGTTTTTTATGTGTGGATTTTTTTTTTAAAGCTTTTCTGCTCCCCACCCTACCAGGAAAACTGCAGAAAGCTTAAGGAGACCCCAAAATATTGCACTCAGGGGGCGAACAAAGGGAGAGCCTTTTAAGGGTCAGAATCATGGAGGAGATATTCAGAAACAGTACTCTGCATGGCCTTAGAGGAGTTGGTGACTCACAAATAATTAGGTTGTTAGAGCCGTTTTTTCAAAAGTGCCGTGATGCCCTCTTTCCCTTCCCACGGCGGGTGTGCGTGTTCTGTCCGTGAGAAGTGCACGTGGTGAAGAGATCGGCCCCACAGCCGGGGCGGTGACCACACAGGAGGAGAGAAGGGCCAAAAATGCCTTTACGTTTTCCAAAGCCTGTAACACACGACGTGTATGAAGACATGGCCGTGGCGAGATGGTAGGAAGCGGGTTCCGGCCAACTTGGCAATGAGTACAGACGCTCTCGTCTTCCTCTGCCGAGAGCAAAGGCTGAGGGCCTGTCCTTTGGTGTCCACGAGAAACTGCAGAGCAGCTCTGTGACTTCTGTTAACTTTACAAAATATGCTACCTCAAAACGCTACCAATAAACCATTCTAACTCTAAGTGCTCTGGCCAAGGGCACAGGTCTTAAAGTTTAAGGCTATTTTTTTTCTTTTGTATATGGATGAACGAGATCTTACCTATTAAATATATTATTGGATCATGGTTCCCGCAGGTGATTAAAGTCTGTTTGTGTGTGTGTTTTTTTATGACTTAAGTATCTCTTGTGTGTGTTTTTTAGAGTTTTGGTTCTTTAAAGATTTGGAGAGGCTATGTAAGTTCCAAGGCACTCAGTTTTTCTGATTTATATGCTAATAATCAGGGCCTAAGTTAAATAAATAAAAATGTGTGTGCATGTATTTTCTATATATTGTGTGTGACTCAATCAATCCTTCATTTCTTTATTCCAGATTACAGCTGTAAAGAAGTTATTGGCAGAGAGGAGAAGGGAAACTGTCTGCCAAGTCGATTTTGAAAGACTAAGCCTCAGAGGGACAGGGATTACACTCTCCCATGCAGAGGTTCTCAACCTTGCCTGTGCACTAGAATTGCCTGGGAACTTTAAAAAAGACAAAGGCCTCCCCCCCGCCCACATTCAGGTTTAATTGGTGTGGGATGCAGCCTGGGCATCGGAATGTTTTTAAAGCTCCCTGGGTGATTCTAACATGCAGCCAGGTGTAGGACCCACTGCACTAGTATATAATAGGTCCACTGTTCAACTTCGGTCTGTAATTTTTTTGTGACTCAAAATTACATTTATCTATTATTTTTATTTGCTATTCCTATATTACAGAACTCCCACCCCTAAATAGCATTTCACTAGTGTCTTCTTTGAATAGAATCTTTCTTTCTTTTAATGTTTTATTTTTGAGAGAGAGAGAGAGAGAGAGCATGATCAGGGGAGGGTCAGAGAGAGAGGGAGACACAGAATCAGAAGACAGACTCCAGGCTCTGAGCTGTCAGCACAGAGCCCGACGCGGGGCTCGAACCCACGAACCGTGAGAACATGACGTGAGCCAAGGTCGGATGCTTAACTGACTGAGCCCCCCAGGCGCCCCTAGAATCTTAAATATAGTTTGAAGTCCTCAATCGCCTCAGATTGTTAAATTGGTCATCTAAACTGACAAATACATTCCAGGCAACGGGAAGCTAGCGATCTGTTGTAATTTCTATGGAGAAAATAGATTTTAAGGTGATTTATAAGTTCGTAGGCGTTTTCCACCGGGCGAGGCGGTTGGCTGAGCTCCAGCAATTCCACAGATCAGCCAGCTGATGAGAAACACAGGGCCTTCTCACGTGTCAGCCCACTTGGGTTTTATGTCTTCGCTGTAAGGCCCCTGCCGCTCCCCCGGAGCCAGCAAAGCCACATGTTCACACAAGCTGGAGGAGGGCGAGCAGGAGATGAAAGGCAGACGCCTGGTCGTACAGATTATGACTCCAAAGCAGCCGCTAAGCTGATGCTCAGATGCGGGGCTGGGGAGGGGGTGCTTTATGACTTCTCTGTTCTCCAGCTTCAGAAAAGAACACATCCTCTTTGCTTTGAGAAGGGGCTGGGCAGTGAGGTGATAGAGGCTTGAATGCTTCAGGTAACTAGGTGTTCATTCCTTAGGACATGAGGTGATGTTTGGGTAAGTCCAGCTGAAAGGCATTTTAATAAGCAGGAATGCACTTAGTGAATTCAAGTGCTTCCCCTCACCCCCACCCCCTTGGCCCTTGCGAGTAAATACATAGATCCCATTGTGACCATGTTTGTTGATTTTGTGATGCTGAGCTGGACCTTACCCTCCAGAATTCTTCTTTGGCTTTTAGATACCTACGAAACCATGTTTAGTAATTTGAGAAATTCCCCTAGAGGCGAAGATTATGAATGGAAGTAATTGGTTAACAGATTTGTGTCATTACTGTTGTCTTAACTTGGTGATAACCCGGTGTGCGAGAAATGTGAGCAGACTTCCCGGGCTGGAGCGAATTTTCAACCAAAGGTCGGGGAGGAAAACAAGCAAAGGCACCCCCAGTCCCTCGCTCACAAATAACAAAATGCTATTTACGTTCTGCTGGACCATTGGGGTCATTTGGGAAGTAGAGGGTTTGTTGTTGTTGTTTTACCCATATTTGTTCTCAGTATGAGAGAGAAGCCATAAAAGATGCTAATCAGGCCCTGCCTGGTGTTTGGGAAAGGGCACACACACACGCACGCGTGTGCGTGCATACACACACATACACACACACGTTATTTTTATGTGATAAAATTAGAGACTGATTAACTGAACTATCAAGATTTCTAAAAGAGGAACTGTACCCCACAGGGCATCCACAAATATCAGCCACAGGAAGCTGTGAAATGTTCTATCTGAAAATACAGCAGAGAGTCAGAAAACAAGCTCAGAGATTAACTTTTTCAATTTTCCCAAGATGGACAGTGTGATGAGCCTGCAAATGAAAAGTGATCAATGTAAAGCTCATCTTCGGATGAGCGCCCGGTGGCTCAGCCAGTTAAGTGTCTGACTCTTGATTTTGGCTCAGGTCATGACCTCACGGGTTCTTGAGCTTGAGCCCCATGTCAGTCTCTATGCTGACATCATGGAGCCTGCTTGGGATTCTCTCTCCCTCTCTTTCTGCCCCTCACCTGCTTGTGCACACTCTCTCTCTCTCTCTCTCTCTCTCTCAAAATAAGTAAACATTTTTAATAAATAAAGTTCATCCTCGGAAAAGCTGAGACTTTATGATCCCAGTTGGCTTCATCAGGGCAAAAGGCCACGTAGGCCACGTCTATCCCCTGTATCAATTCTGAGCTAAGAATGGTTTTTACCTCTTGAACACACCGGAAAAAGTTGAAAGAGGTATTATTTTGTGATGTGTGAAAACTAGGTGAAATTTAAATTTCAGTGTTCATAAATGTAGTCTTCTCACAAGTCAGCCACACTCACTCACTTATCTGTTGACTGGCGTCCATCTTGGGGAGGCACGTCTAAGTAGCTGTCATGGAGACTGTGTGGTTGCGAAGCTGAAAATGTTTTTTACTGTTCCTTTACTGAAAAAGTTTGCTGACCCTTGATCTTGGTGAAGGCCATACTGCTGTTCATTATTCTGTTCTTGGAATGGTCGTAAGGCTCGAGAATTTAAACAGAACATTAAGGAAAAAATTGGCATCAGAATCACCCGAGGTGCTTGATGAAAGTGAAGTATCTCCAACCCCAACTCAGACTGTGGAACTGGCTTCTTTGGGGGTTGGAGCTGGGAACATAATGTTATAACAAGCTCCCCAGGTATTTCTTATAAAGAAAAGTCTGAGAACTTTTTTGAGAACCCCATATCATGTAGTGAGCTCCCGTTACTTTTCTCCTTTCCTTCAGTAGAGAACACATCTGAACAAATCTGAATGTTGTGGGTTTTTTTAAACCTCGATCTACATTGTCTTCCCTAGAACTTTCTGTGACTAATGCAAGGCAGATCTGAGGCCCACAGCACAGTAGGCAACTGTTGCTGGGGCAAAGGCTTGGAGCCCGTGATAAAATCCTCTCTCCATTGTCTGCAATTCTCATTGTTAGAATTAGTCCTTTGGCTACAGTTATTCCTATGATAAAATGCCAGCCATCTTTTGTTTTTGGTTTTGGTTTTTTTGTTAGTTTAAGAAGTTTAAAGGGAAATGTTCGTTTAGCCACAATCAGGCTGCACAGTCTCACAAAAACATAGTTTCTTTGCTTTTAGATTGGAACTGTATCCACCCTAGTTATTTCACATCTGTGGAAGCACTGATTGTCAAGTGTGTGTGTTTTGGGTTTCTTTTTTAAGATGGGGTGCCTGGGTGGCTCAGTCAGTTAATCATCCAACTCTTGGTTTCAACTCAGGTCATGATATTGTGGTTGTGGGATCAAACCTCCTATCAGGCTCAGTGCGGAATGTGGAGTGTGAAGCATGCTTGGGATTTTCTCCTTCTCACTGCCTTCCCCCACGTGTTCTCTCTCTCCCTTGTTCTCTTTCTCTCTCTCAAAATAAACTTAAAAAAAAAAAAAGGGCACCTGGGTGGCTCAGTTGGTTGAGTGTCTGACCCTTGATTTCGGCTCAGGTCATGATCAGTTTTGCGAGTTGGAGCCCCGAGTTGGGCTCTGCCTTGGCAGCTCGGAGCCTCCTTGGGATTCTGTCTCCCTTTCTCTCTCCCTCTCCCCCATGTGCGTGTGCCTGTGCTCTTTCTCTCTCTCTCTCTGTCTCTGAAAATAAGCTTTAAAAATAAATAAATGATAGAATGAATTATTCCACACAAGCAATTTGCTTTGTAAGTGAAAGCCTTTAATTTTTTTTATTTAAAAAAATTTTTTAATGATTTTTATTTCTGAGAGAGAGGAGGAGATACAGAATCTGAAACAGGCTCCAGGCTCTGAGCTAGCTGTCAGCACAGAGCCCGGTGCGGGGCTTGAACCCACGAACCATGAGATTACGACCTGAGCTGAAATTGGATGCTTAACCGACTGAGCCACCCAAGTGCCCCAAAAGTCTTTTAATACATGAACTTTATGGAGGGCGTGAGAGGCAGTTGGATGGACTTGGGGGATAATGAAATTGGTCTTTGCTGAGAAACTGGGTGGGACACTCTGGGAGATTGTGGCAGAGTTTCCTTCTGCCTCCTCCCGCCAACCCATACTGGTCTTAAGCACCCAGTTTCTGAGAATGGAAGGCTTGGATCAGATAAGCTTCTGATGTGGGAGGAGGTAGGATCTACACATATCTTGGAGGCACCATTAGCTCCCAATATGGGAGGGAAGAAGAGAGTTCTGACGGGGGAGAGAAAGACCATCCCAAACTTGTTGCCTACTTCAAAAACGTGCATGTGAACAATCTCCTAAGGAAAATGGCTCTCTGTGAGTAGTTAGTAGATATGAGGCAGTGAAGTGGGTGGATACAGCGGGTGTCCCGGTGACTGTGCTAGGTTTGATGTCAGTTAGGGGTCTTTCACTAGCCGTGTTGCTTCACATGGGTTCTTAGTCCCGATCCTCGGCTTCCTCATCTATAAAGTGGGACTACCAATACTTGGGTAAAATTACAAAGGGGAGGGGCGCCTGGGTGGCTTAGTCGGTTAAGCATCCGACTTTTGCTTAGGTCATGATCTCGCAGTTCGTGGGTTCGGGCCCCGCGTCGGGCTCTGTGCTGACTGCCAGCTCAGAGCCTGGAGCCTGTTTCAGTCTGTGACCCCCTCTCTCTCTGACCCTCCCCTGCTCACGCTGTCTCTCTCTCTCCTAGAAATAAAGAAAACATTAAAAAAAAAAAAATTACAAAGGGGAGTAAATGAGAGTAGCCATGGTTCCCAAACATGGGTAATCATCAACAATAGCAATACCTGGGTGGTTTCATCACCAAAAAAAAAAAGGACTTCCAGACACCTGTGATTTCTTTTTGTTTTAAGTAATATCTACACTGTACGTGGGGCTCGAACTCACAAGAGTCAAGTGCACCACCAGTGGAGCCAGTCAAGTGTCTCCCCAGACACCTGTGAATTCTAATTTAATAGTTTTTCCAGGGCTAAGGAGTAGGGAATCTGTATATATTAAACTTTGGGGGCACCTCAGTGGCTCAGTCGGTTAGGCGTCTGACTCTTAGTTTCAGCTCAGGTCACAATCTCACGCCTCATGGGTTCAAGCCCCATGTCAGGCTCCACACTGACAGTGCCGAGCCTGCTTGGGATTCTCTCTGTCCCTCCCCCGTGCATTCTCTCCCTCTTCCTTTTTTCCAAAATAAATAAATAAACTTAAAAAAGACTTAAAAAAAAATCCTTTGGAGACAATGCCAGATTTGGGAAGCCCTGAGAGGCCCTATGAAAGCCCCTGGCTTAGGTCTAACCCACTTCCTGTACTCAGTTTTTGTATCTGGAAGACAGGACCTCGGGCTCAGCGACTTGGTTTGGGTGTTCTCATGAGGTTGGCCTTTCTGCTCTTTGCTGCGCCAGCTCAGTAAGCACACGAGCTGTGTACAGGCTAGAGCTACAAAATGTGGAAAGACGGCTCTGAGATGACATGTGGCTGCACCCTGTCCCCCAGCCAGTGTATGGCACTTCCTGCTGTCTGTTCTCGTGAGGCAGAACTGCAGCTCAGCTCATAGTTTGTCTCTTCCAGTCCCTTTCGCCATAAACTCACATGGAGTAGAAACAGCTCATTTCTAATTATCGCTCCATCCTTCAACCGCCCACATTTTCACTTTTGCTTCTTAGCAAGCAGGAAAAATGCTGACATACAGTGAAATGGTCAGAGCTTAGGTTTATGTGACCAGCTAAGCGAAGGGCTTGGAAAATGAGCGCTTTTGGCCCTAAGCCTTCCCATGTCTCTGTGCCCCATTCCTTGTTACACCCCCTTGTCACTGCCCTGGGACGCACGGCCCCGCCACACTGGGCAAGACCGCAGCCCCAGACCTCTTTGTACCCATCATCCCTGCTCACATAGTCCACGCCCAGCTCTCAGGATCCTGACTCCTTGCCAAATGAATTCAAAAACAGATTAGTCCTCACGTCTACAATTAATTCCTTCTCGGGCAATGATGCCATTTTAATATCAGCCCACAAGTGCTTATAATGCTAAAGGTAATGTGTTGCCGGAAGTTTTGTTTATCTGATTTTGTTGGTTTTTAAAGCAATTTGGCCTCCTGCATCCTTCACCCACAAATGGGGCTGGTGCCCTCGAAGCCTAGAGAAAGTTACAGATCTGGAAAATCCACTAACCAGGTAATCAGTCCCTGGGTGATGGGGTCAAACCCATCTTTGGGAGACCAGTATTTGTATTTGAATAGAATCCCTTCTGGCCATCCTCAGGAAGGTTATGGATGCTGCTGTGATTTTCCTTCTGCTTAAGCAATGTTCTCAGAACACACAGACGAGATGAGTACCATACCTGGCTCTGAAACATATAATCCTTTCGGATTCCAGGCCCAGGGGGCTTGGCCACAAGAAAGCATATTTTTCCCGACATCCTCCTGGAAGCTGTGCTCTGTGAACACTGGAAAATCCCCTTTGTTTATAGTGTGTTGCATTTCTGTAAATTGCCTTATTTCAATGGCTGAAAGGAAGAGATTGGGTAATTACAGCTTTCCTTTGTTGCAGATTTATATTGAAAACATGTGCCCGCAAGGTTAAGTGAGGATCCAAGTGGATAGATGATACATTTAAAAAAAAATATTAGAGATCACAAGGATTAGGGGTTTCCTGTACACTTTTATCCAGAGGAAGAAGGTCAATTGCAAATACAAAATTATTATTTTTGGGGGTGAAGGCAGGGTGATTTTATTATATTGGTGATCTATATTTTCTGGCTCTTGTTTCCAGTTCCTTGAAAGGGGATAATTTGTTTATTTCAGTTATAATTTTTTAATGTGATGTTATCTAAAATGATTGGATTCAGAAGCTACTGACAAGTACAATTATTGGATATTTTGGAGAGTCAACTTTGAAATGATCAACTTAATACTTATATTGTTGCTACATATTTGAAGTAATAAGAGGTTCTTTTAGTATTATTTGGCTCTTTATGTGCTCACAGAAGACTAATTATTAAAATGAACCATGAAGGTAACCAATGAAAGGCATAAATAATAGTAAATAGAAATATAGAATGAGATAGAGAAGAATGACCACCCTCTTTTGAAAAAAAAAACTTTCCATTAACTATTTCTGTACTTAAGTTAGCAAGTCAGAGCCAGTGGAATCTAGCCACTGAATTTCTGAGTTTGCTATTTAAATAAAATAATTTTTTAATGTTTTATTTATTTTTGAATGAGAGAGAGTCTGAGCAGCAGAGATGCAGAGAAAGAGAGGGAGATACAATCCTAAGCAGGCTCTAGGTTCTCCGCTGTCAGCACAAAGCCTGACATGGCGCTTGAACTCATAAACTGTGAGCTCATGATCTGAGCCAAAGTGAGTATCTAACTGACTGAGCCACCTAGACATCTTTCACTTTGCTATTTTATTTTATTTTTTTAATTTTTTTTTAATGTTTTATTTATTTCTAGGAGAGAGAGAGAGACAGCATGAGCAGGGGAGGGTCAGAGAGAGAGGGAGTCACAGACTGGAACAGGCTCCAGGCTCTGAGCTGGCAGTCAGCACAGAGCCCGACGCGGGGCTCGAACCCACAAACCGCGAGATCATGACCTAAGCGAAAGTCAGACGCTTAACCGACTAAGCCACCCAGGCACCCCTGACTTTGCTATTTTAAACAAATTCTGCCCTCTTTGCTACTTTGTGTGTATGTGTGTGTATCTCATATGCCCCAGAATTTATTTTTATTTATTTATTTTAAATATTTTATTTATTTTTGAGAGAGAGACAGAGACAGCATGAGCAGGGGAGGGTCAGAGAGAGAGGGAGACACAGAATCTGAAGACAGGCTCCAGGCTCTGAGCTAGCTGTCAGCACAGAGCCCGACGCGGGGCTCGAACCCATGGGCCGCGAGATCATGACCTGAGCCGAAGTCGGATGCTTAACCCACTGAGCCACCCAGGTGCCCCTCTTTTTATTTTTTATTATTTTTTAATTTTTTATTAATTTTTAAAATTTACATCCAAGTTAGTTAGCAGTTAGTGCAACAATGATTTCAAGAGTAGATTCCTTAATGCCCCTCACCCACTTAGCCCATCTCTCCTCCCACAACCCCTCCAGCATTCTGTGTCTGTTCTCCATATTTAAGAATCTCTTATGTTTTGTCCCCCTCCCTGCTTTTATATTATTTTTGCTTCCCTTCCCTTACATTTATCTGTTTTGTATCTTAAAGTCCTCGTGTGAGTGAAGTCATATGATATTTGTCTTTCTCTAATTTCGCTTAGCATGATACCTTCTAGTTCCATCCACGTAGTTTCAAATCTATGCCTGAGAATTTATGTTATACTGATGCCATACTACAATCATGAATTAAAAGTCTTTACCACTTTGACCTTGACCTTGATTTTAGTTTTCAATGTTATCTAACTTGTATTTAATTAAAAGTTTTCAATATAATGGGGCACCTGGAGCTCAGTCGGTTAAGTGTCTGACTCTTGGTTTTATCTCAGGTTGTGATCTCATGGCTTTGTGGCTTTGTGAGTTCGAGCCCCACATCTGGCTCTGCACTGACAGTGTGGAGCCTTGTTGGGATTCTCTCTCTCCCTCTCTCTCTGTCCCTCCATCACTTGCGCTGTCTCTGTCTCTCTCAAAATATATAAACTTGAAAAAAAAGTCTTCAATATGACAACCTTGAATTTAATTTAGTTTTCAACATTATAACTTTATCTTACTGTTCACAGATACGTCACTTTGGTGTATAAAAAAGTATGTTATGGGCGCCTGGGTGGCTTAGTCGGTTAAGCATCCGACTTTCGCTTAGGTCATAATCTCGCAGTTCGTGGGTTCGAGCCCCGCATCGGGCTCTGTGCTGACTGCCAGCTCAGAGCCTGGAGCCTGTTTCAGTCTGTGACTCCCTCTCTCTCTGACCCTCCCCTGCTCACGCTGTCTCTCTCTCTCGTAGAAAATAAAAAAACATTAAAAAAATTGATATAAAAGTATGTTATTATGTTGTTTATTAACAAAAGGTTCTTCACAGTGTTTCATATAATCTAAATTGGTAAATACTGCTTCTATTTGTTTATCCTTAATGCACTTGACTAACTTTGTGGTAAATGACATGAATTTTTATATTAAAGTTAAGCACATTTCTTTGAGACATGGATGTTTTTGGTAATTATACAATTGAGGATTTGGAAAGAGATCCTCCACATGTCAAAAAGTCACGTTTTAAAAACAAAATTTGGTTCCTACCCTGTTACAGAAGCTTATCTTGGCAAGGACTACACAGAATATATTACTGGTGTGTACAGTGTTTAAAAAAAAAAAGTACTCAGGACTCTTGTTAAAGATGGTAGAGTAGACTTTACTAAAGGGGTTATTACAATGGAGTTTTGTACTAAGAGAGGATGGAGCTCAACTCTTGGAATACAACAAGGTCAAAGCTACGTTTATAGCCAAGGACCAGAGTGGGCATTGGTGAATGGGAAATTACTAACAGGAAACATCACAATAGGGGGATTTTAGTTTTATAGGATTTTTGCCAGGGTGATAAGATACCAAGGGTCGGGATGAGGAATTTGACACAATAGCAAGAGTGGGGGATTTTCCCTAAACTGACACAGCGGGATTCTTGCTAAAACTGGACTAAATAGGCCAAAAGGCCCCCAAAACACAAGGTCAGGGGTCTAGTCAGAGGAGCCTGACTCATTTTGATCAAGGATAGCATCTTTCTCAGTGGTAGGTAGAGTCTTGCTTTGTGGGCGAAATTAAGTCTACTGTTAATTATCATGGGGAAGTTAGCTACGGAGATAAATCCATCTGCTTGGTATGAGTTTCTAAGTTTAGGCAGAAAAACAGTTCAGCCTTTCTCTTTGATTAGACTTCTATGAGATTGCCTTGAAATGGGCTGTAATGGCGAATGTTAGGGTTTCAGGTCCCACATGGAAAAACAACGGTTATTAAGGAAGGACATCATATTCCATGTTGTGGTTTATTATCTTCTGGGTTCTGCTTTTTCGATTGTTTTCCAAAGCCCAGAATTATCCTTTTTACAGTGAGGTTTATGAGCTATTTCCATCAGAAGCATGGGATTTACTGTTAAAACTGCAGATTCATGGGCTCCATTCTAGATGGATTGAGTTGGAAACTTTTGTTGAAACCCAAAAATCTGCATTTAAATAAGCAGCATAAACAGTGGAATGAACCATAGCCCATCCCAAAGTAGATTTGTAACAAAGATAGCATTACCATCAGTGGGTAAGTGATAAACTAGTCAATGGTTTTCCATGGAGAAAGATACAGCTGGATTCCTACTAAACACCATGAAGAACAAACTCCATATTAATTAAATGTTTAAGTATGAAAAGTAGAACTATAAAACTTTAAGAGAAAATACAAGAGAATATGATTTTGACATTGGAAGAGAGATATAGATGTTAAATACGCAAGAAATGCAAATCGTAAAAAGAAAGAAAAAGAAAAAAATGTACTAGATTACAATATAAACCATTTTGTATTGAAGCAGGGTGAATGTTGGAAAAACCACAAATTGTCAAATAGAAGTGAGGAAAGATTTTATTCACTGCCAGGCCAAACCTGATCTCCTGATCTTAAGGAGAAAAATGCAGAGAATGGCCCCAAACAAAGGTGGTAGTGAGCTTATATGGATTTTAACAGGGCAGAATACGTCATTATTTAGTTAACCAATTACATCTTACAGCATTCCATGGTAACCAATTACATTGTGACACATAGCTGCTAGTTTTTGGCAGAAACATATCATTTCAGAATTCTTTGTCTTCAGAGGTTTTGAAATAACCAATTATAGATAGACATTTGAGAAACCGTGGGGTAGTGACTACGTGACAGACCACCTGATGCAGAATGGTAACGAGGTGTTCTGTGACCTTTGCATACAGGGTGTGGTTAACCCGAACAGGGAAGCACAAGCTTGCGAAGTGGATTAACAGAAGCAGAAATAGCATGTTAGTACTTAACCATGCTTGAGGTCAACCTATAACAGTATGACAAAAGGTATCATAAGCAGGGGCGCCTGGGTGGCTCAGTCGGCTAGGCGTCCGACTTCAGCTCAGGTCATGATCTCACAGTTCATGGGTTCGAGCCCCGCGTTGGGCTCTGTGCTGACAGCCAGCCCAGAGCCTGGAGCCTGTTTCAGATTCTGTGTCTTCCTCTCTCTCTGACCCTCCCCTGCTCATGCTGTCTCTCTCTCTCTCTCTCTCTCTCTCAGGAATAAATAAAACATTAAAAAAAAAAAAGGTATCATAAGCAAAGCCAAGAGACACACCATCAGCTTGGGTAAGATATTTGTATGGAGTAAAAAAAAAAAAAAAAAGATATTTGTATGGAATATAACCAAAAAAGAATTAGTATCAAAAACATATAAAGATCTTCTCTAGATCATTAATAAGAGCCAACCAAAGGAAAAATAGGCAAATGTTAATCATATCCAACAAAAAACAGGAAACCTGAGAGGCAAATACATATGTGTAAAAGATATCTAACTATGTTTGTATTTAGGAATAGTGCAATTAAAAACTGAGATACCATTAAAGGGTTAATGATAGGTAGAGGAAATGAAAACCTTCGGATACACTGTTGGCTGGGAAGTGAGTATAAACACTTTGGAGATCAAATTGGTAGTATCTAATAGCTTAGTATCTAAGCTACCCTAATTATAAATATTCCTATGAATTTTTTTCATGTGTGCAAGAAAATATCATGTGTGGAGATATTTATGGCTGTGTTTATATGAGTAAAAAATCAGAAAAAAAACATGGATATTCATTAGTGAGGGGTTGCATAAATACATTATAGTATACTCCTAGATTGGACAGTATATCGCAGTTAAAATGAATGAATGATGTTTAAGTATCAGTGTGAATACATTTAGAAAAGGTAATGCTGGTAGATTTGGGGGAGGAAGAATTTTCTCTTCCTCTTAAGTCCTTCAAACTGGAATAAGAATCAGACTGACATGAGACAGATTAATAGGAGAAAATCAAATTTAATCACACACGTAAAGGGAATCCACACAGACATGGAAATTCAGAAGACAATGAGGGAACGTGTTGCTTCCTTGAGCCAAGGAGGGGGGTAGGGAGGGGCCTGAGGATACAAAGGGAAAAAGACCATTAACAGGAAGGTGAGAGGAGGTATTTGAAAAACAAAGGTTTCCCTGTTAGGTAGATACGTTGTTTCTTAGGTAAAGCGGAATCTCTGTTAAGGGAATCTCTGTTAAGGGCTTTCTTCCTGGTGGAAGCAGGCAGTTGAGGGGGAGATAAACAGCTTTTCTGGATTCTGCTGGGTTTTCATGGCTTTTAACTCAACGTTCTTGCCAAAGTGGCTCATCTTGGGGTGACCTGCCCTTGACCCCTGCATAGACCAGGTACAATACGTAAGTAATGATAGCATCATATTTGTGGATGCAGACATATTGTTTTTTAAATTTTTTTTTAATGTTTTATTTATTTCTAGGAGAGAGAGAGAGACAGCGTGAGCAGGGGAGGGTCAGAGAGAGAGGGAGTGACAGACTGAAACAGGCTCCAGGCTCTGAGCTGGCAGTCAGCACAGAGCCCGACGCGGGGCTCGAACCCACGAACCACGAGATCGTGACCTAAGCGAAAGTCAGACGCTTAATCGACTAAGCCACCCAGGCGCCCCGCGGATGCAGACATATTGTTGAAGCCCCATGATCCAATTTCCTTACACTCTTGCTAACCTTGGAGATTCATTATTTTATATTTAGATATCAGAATGTTGAGGCTAAAAACTCTCTGAATAATCATCTCATCCAAGTTTTAAAGATCTTCTAAAATGAACTTTTAATTTTAGAATAGTTTTAGATGGATAGAAACATTGTGAAGATAGTACAGTAAGAGAGTTTCCATATATCGCCACACCTGGTTTTCTGTATCATTAAAAAAAATTTTTTAATGTTTTATTTATGTCTGAGAGAGAAACAGCATGAGCAGGGGAGGGTCAGAGAGAGAGGGAGACACAGAGTCTGAAACAGCCTCCAGGCTCTGAGCTGTCAGCACAGAGCCCGACGTGGGGCTCAAACCCACGAACTGTGAGATCATGACCTGAGCCGAAGTCGGACGCTTAACTGACTGAGCCACCCAGGTGCGTTTTCTGTATAAATATTTTCCATTAGTTGGCGCCTATGCTGCAATTAATGAACTAATATTGATATATTAAGTAGAGTCTGTTAGTTTTTAACTAATGTCCCTTATCTGTTCTAGAATCCCATCTAGGATACTATGTAAATGTATTTGTCTTTTCTCCTTAGGCTCTTCTTAATTGTAGCAGTTTCTCAGACTTCCCCCTCCCTGCCTTTTTTAAAGTTTATTTATATTTTATTTTGAGAGAAAGGGAGAGAGAGAGAGAGAGAGAGCATGCATGTGCACATGCAGGTGGGGAGGGGGAGAGAGAGAGAGAGAGAGAGAGAGAATCCCAAGCAGGCTCTGCACTGTCAGCACAGAGCCCGATGTGGGGCTTGAACTCATGAACCACAAGATGATGACCTGAGCCAAAACCAAGAGCTGGACATTTAACCGACTGAGCCACCCAGGTGCTCCTTATATTTTTATTATTTTTTTTTTAATATTTTACTATTTCTTTAAGGAATCTCTACACCCAATGTGGGGCTTGAACTCATGACCCCAGGATCAAGAGTTGCATGCTCTTCTGACTGAGCCAACGAGATGCCCCCCTGAGGGGTGGGTCTTCTTGGGCTCCTGGATTCCTTGATTCTTGGAGATGGCTACTGTAGATGGAAGGCAAGAGAAACCCTCTGAAGTGCTGGGTCACATGCCAGGGTCCCTGATACCCAGTTGTGAGGGGGGTGCTGTAAACAGCCATGGGGACTATCCTTCAGGATGAAGAATAATGACTTCAGAGTGAAGCTATGGGGAATAAAAAGCAATGATGACTAAAGAAAGCAGTGACACAGAGAACATGGTTTTAAAAAGTACCTTCCATAAAATAACAAGCATGACAATATTTGTGTTTGTATTTGGAAACAAGCTGGAAATAAAAATACTTCATAACTTGGAAGTCATTCTTACTGAACTCAGCTTGTTCATGCACTTGATGTGCAGTAAGCCAATGGCTGAGACACTGGTTTTGAAGCAAAGAAAGCTTTAGTATCAGAAGGGCAGCCCAAAGAGAAGGCAAGGAAGGGATCATTCTCAAAGCTGTCCTGCCCTCGGGCGCCCGGGTGGCTTAGTCGGTTAAGCGTCCGACTTTCGCTTAGGTCATGATCTCGTGGTTCGTGGGTTCGAGCTCTGCGTCGGGCTCTGTGCTGACTGCCAGCTCAGAGCCTGGAGCCTGTTTCAGTCTGTGACTCCCCCTCTCTCTGACCCTCCCCTGCTCACACTGTCTCTCTCTCTCTCTCTCTCCTAAAAGTAAATAAAACATAAAAAAAAAAAAGCTGTCCTGCCCTGTTGAGCCCAGGGGCAGCTTATTTATGACGGATTTCTTGAAACTTTTAAGGTGGGGAGGAACTTGAAATAACCCAGAGGGATGTATTGTTCTGGACAATGAGGCACCGCCATTCAGGGCCTTGTTCTCTCAGGTGCATCAGATAATTAAAGACGAATGATATCGTCCAGTCCTCATTAGGTTTATACAATCAGTGGGTAAACAGGATATAAGGGTGAAAAGGCAAAGCTAATGATTCCGTGTGAAGTTAAGAGGTGCTTAAAACGCACTTAATTAGGCGACCAAACAAAACGTGAAGCTAAGTTAATAATGCAACTAACACAACTATAGTTCTGCTTACGCTTTCAAAACAGGTCCGGGAAGCAAGTGTCTGGCTTCATCGTGAAGCAGAGGAAGTCACTGTGTGCCAAGGTCCTTGCCTTTTTCAGCAGAGGAAAAAAAAAAAAGATACTGATTAACATTGACTTTGTCAGCATATTATAAATGTAAGAATGTATGCTGAAAACAAACAAACTTCCAAAGGCATAACTTCCAAACCGGAAAGTAAAAAGAAAGTTTAAAAACCGGGTCTGTTTAATGAGAGCAAAAAGAACAAAAAACAATTAAGAATGAATAGCATAGAATGAAATATAAAGATGGTAGAAATCAATCCAAATAACATCAATAATGATAAGAGGTGGAGGGAGATTAAACTCACTTTTCTCACATTGAATACAAAAATCTCTCAGTTTGGATCAAAAAGTGAAATTTGTAAGAGGGTAGATCTTAAAAGTTCTCATCATAAGAAAGAAAAGAAGTCATTATGTATGGTGACACGTTAACTAGGCTTGTGGCCCTTATTTGGCAGTATTACAAATATCGAATCCTTACGTTGTATAACCGAAACTAATATAATGTTTATGGCAATTATACCTCAATTAACTAAAAAACATAATAATTATGAGCTATTTATAAATACACCTCAAACAAAATGAGATGGAGTGATCAAAATAAAAGGAGAGAAAATGATACATTAACCAAGATATTTGATATAACAATATTAATAGTGAATAACGTTAATACTAATAGAATTCTAATAGGATATTTAGCAAGAAAATGCATAGAGAAGAAAAAGGATAACATAATGATAGGAGGTGGTACTAAGAGACAGAGGAGGGGTGCCTGGCTGGCTCACGTGGAAGAGAATATGACTCTTGCTCTTGGGTGTCATGAGTTTGAGCCCCACGTTGGGGGTAGAATTTACTTTAAAAAAGAAAAGTGAGAGAGGTGCCTGGGTGGCTCAGTAAGTTAAATGTCCAACTCTTGATTTCGGCTCAGGTCATGATCTCACAGTTGTATAATCGACCCCCTCATCAGGCCCCTCACTCAGTGTAGAGCCTGCTTGGGGTTCCCTCTCTTTCCCCCTCCCTCCCTCTCTCTCTCTCTCTTTCTCTGCCCCTTCCCCACTTGCACTCTGTCTCTCTTTGTCAAAATAAATAAATAAAATTTAAAAGAGTCAGAGAGAAACAAAGAAGAATATCTACAGACTGATAGATCAAGGAGGCCAAATTAAGGAGTCACCCTGATGAATCATGCAAGTAGGAAATAGACACTCTTTTGTTCTCCAATTCAGGGCCCACGGTTCAGTTTGCTTTACAGCGTAAGCCACATATTTCCTCTATATTTCTTAAGTACATATTTTCAGTTCTCCAAACCACCACACATTCTCTCATCTTTGGGCTTCGCACACGCTTTGTTCTCTACCCAGATCTCTCTCCTCCCCACTCCTGTTTTTGGCTAATGCCTTTGATTTTTTTCCCCCTCCCAGATCTCTATTTAACTGTCATATCCTCTGGGAAATTGTCACCGTGCCAAGGGCTCCCATAGCACCTCATCCTTCTTCTACAGTGGCATGTATAATTTTGTATTGTAATTGCCTATGGCTTCTCTTTTTCCCCCATGACGCAGGCTTTCAAGCACTGGGGCTGAGCTCTTTCCTCTTTTGTAAACTGTGCTCGGCACATGATTTGCTTCTAGGGCGCATAAATCAGTGAAGAAATGAGTTATGTAGGAATGAAACGTGATCACAGGTGGAAGGCTTAATTTTACCTACGGAGATGACTTCAAAGAGGAAGTGCCCTTTAAGAACAATCTTGGGGAGTGAAGAAGGCCCAAGGTTGTTCCCGGGAAAGGGCAGAGCACGAACAAATATCCTGAGGCTATGGCTTGGCTGGGGATTTTGAGTCATTACATTGAGTGTTGCTAGGGCATCTGTTTTAACCAAGGAGGGAGAGAAGGAGGCTGAAGGGGACACTGTATAGAGCCTGGAACGGCCTGCTAAGGAGTGTTCTCACCTGTGCGTTACATATATCCACTGAAGATATTCTAACAGGACAATGATTGCAGTAGTTATTAGAACAATGCACTAAATATTTCCAGTTCTTCCTACTTTGTTTGTATTTCTCTGCCTCCTTGAAGTTAGGCATGACCCGTAACTTACTCTCACCAACACTAATGCGTGGACATGATATGTGTGCCACATCTGGGCAGAAACCCTAAAAGACACTATCTGGTTTGTCGCTGAGCCTTTTCCTGCCTCAGCTCTTACGGCAGCATGAGCCTTTGTCCTCGGGTAAGAATGCCATGGTTCTTCGTTTTGTTTCGGAGGTAACACTTGTTAGACTTGAAGCCAGAGGGAAAAATTAGGAGACTCACTCCAGTGAGGCATTAGCAGGAGGGAAGGTGAAGGATAGTCTGTGAGCCTGAGGGTAAGGACTGCATTGATTTTACTCATTTATGGGTTTCTGGTGGCTGGCTCAGTTCCCGGAATGAATGGGGGGTGTGGAATTTTTGTTCTCATGCGTCCGTAAGGACTGTGTAGCGTCCCCCAAGAGATCTGTCCAAGTTTAATCCCCACTACCTGTGAATGTGACCTGATTTGGAAATTGGGTCTCTACAGTTGTAAATAAAGTTAAGGATCTTGGGATGAAATTATCCTAGATTTAGGCTGGGCTCTAAATACAATGACAGGTGTCCTTTGTCCTTTTTATTGTAAGTTTAGTTATTTATTTTGAGAGAGAGAGTGCGCAAGTGAGCAGGGGAGTGGCAGAGAGGGAGAGGGAGAATCCTAAGCAGGCTCCCCACTCACCACAGAGCCTGATACAGGACTCGAACTCACAAACTGTTGAGTTAATGACCTGAGCAGAAACCAAGAGTTGGACACTTAACCGACTGAGCCACCCAGGTGCCCCATGACAAGTGTCCTTCTCAGGGGAAAGGCAGGAAGATTTGGCATGGAGATACAGGGGAAAGGCCATGAGAAGATGGGGACGAGAGACTAGAGTCATGTGATCACAAGCCAAGGATTGCCAGCAGCCATTAGGAAACAGAGAAGAGGTAAGAAATGGGTTCTCCCTCAGAGCCGTAAGAAGGTACCAACACTAATGACACCTTGATTTTGGACTCCTGACCTCTAGAACTGGAGGGCTCGGGTACAGAGAAGTAGCAAATGCTTCAATTCTGTTTACAAAAGTATACTTTACAAAATTGTTTCAACAATGTTTCAACTTGAATGATAGTGAAGTCCATCCCCCCACCAATCACATTCTTTTTTTTATTAATGTTTTTTATTTATTTCTAGGGGAGAGAGAGAGAGACAGCGTGAGCAGGGGAGGGTCAGAGAGAGAGGGGGATACAGAATCTGAAGCAGGCTCTAGGGTCTGAGCTGACAGTCAGCACAGAGCCCGACGCGGGGCTCGAACCCACGAACCGTGAGATCACGACCTAAGCGAAAGTCGGACGCTTAACCGACTAAGCCACCCAGGCGCCCCCCAATCACATTCTTAATTTGTTTCTTTACATCAGGGAGAAGATCTTCATCTAAGATGGAAATCGAAAAACTCCGGTGTTCTAGATTTAGAGCTGTTTGTCTTTAGAACGTTTTTCTTTCCCTCTGGGTACATGGTCTTATTTAGTTTAGAGGAGAAGGTCTGAAAAAACTTTCCCACTAGGCTCTGAGTATCAGCTTCCAATTTGGCAAATTTCTGCCCATAGCGCTACTTAAAAAAAAAAAAAAAATCCTTCTGAATATCTTGTTAGGTTTCAGCCGGGACAAGCAATAAACGTTCTTGGCAGTACTGAATAATCCCATGGGTGCAAGAGGTGTCCCCGAGGAGGTGCCTAAGATGTCACCCTCCCAAAATCTCCAGCTACTCCCAAAATAGCTGAAGAAAGACAGATGATAACCCTGAGAGCCAGCAAGAGTCGGTAGGACCTTAGCCACAAGCGGAATGCAACCCGGTCCAGCCATATTTTGGGGGCTCCCAAACTAACAGAAACCTGGACACAAACCGCGATGAACAAGAAGGCAATAGCCGTTCCCTGGGAGAGAAAGGATCCACAGTGGGTCCCCGAACGCAAATTCGCAGATCACAATTCAAAGACCTAATTTTTACAAATGTTTTTAGCCCGTTGACCTGGATTTGAAAAGGAAGGGACATCAGGAGGTTTTCTATTCCTCTCTCAGTGGTGCACCGCAGACAGATATCTGGGACAGCTGATTTTGGGAAGAAATTTTGCCCTTTGTCTGCTTCTGCTAGTTTTCCTAGGATGCTGTCTGCAGGTCTGGGGCAGGTGGGTGTCCCAGAAGGTCCCGTCCTGGTCACCAGAAACTGGAGAGGAGGAAAAATAATTTTCCCTCCACCCTTTACGATGAGTGCTTGGCTGAGACACCCCCGCCCCCCACCTTTTCCGCCTTAGGGCAGCTCCTATAAGGGTAAGCTTACCTAGGTTAAAACTTCTCCGTAGCTGAAGATTTTTGGTAAGGTTAACCCACGTGTTTAGCCTTAAGCAAAATTTTATTCACCTGTGGCCTCACTAAGGCTCCAGCCCAGTTTCAGTGAGATTCGGTCCGGGGTTTTCTAAGTCAGACCCTGTCCGTTTTCTAAGTCTGACCCAGTCCGACCCCAAACTTGATCCACTTTCCACGTTGCACGCGGTCAGACCCAGACCCACCCAGACCACATCTGCTTTCCAAGTCAGAGTCCGTCCGGCTGACACCCCGACCCAGACAGGTTTCTGTGTTGGACTCAGGCTGACTCTAGCCAGCTCCCGACTCAGTCCTGGAAAAAAAGAAAAGAAAAGGCTCCCGTGGTCTGAAAGGCTGTAACACAGTCTGTGAAGCTAGTATGGAAGAGGGCCCTCCGAGGCAGCCAGGATGCGGTGGGCTGAAGGGCTTCAGCAGGTATCTACGCGGGCTGGCTCCCTGCTTCTGGGACACGGGGTGGCTGTGGGGGGTTGGCGAGGCAGGGCGAGGGAGGGGCTCCTTCAGTTCCCTCTTCTGACGTCAGAACTGGTAAAAGATACACCGAGGCACGTTTAAAATTTTAAGAGTTTATTTGAGCCAAAAGGGATTCATTCAGATCCAGCAGCACCATACCAGAAGCGTCTAGGACCGATCTCTCCCCAGTGGCCGGGGAGAGATTCTTCTAGAGAAACGTGGAAGCAAAGTAAGGAGGTTACGGATTGGCTACGACTTAAAACGTAGCTGGCTGTGATCCGTGTTTCGATTTTGTCACCTTGAGGCAAATACCGATTTTCCTCCACCTACATTGGGGTTACATCTTCTAAACTCATTGCAAATTGAAAATAGCTGAAGTTGAAAATATGGGGCACCTGGGTGACTTAGTCGGTTAAGTGTCTGACTCTTGATTTCAGCTCAGGTCATGACCCCAGTTTGTGAATTTGAGCCTGGGTGGGCCTTGCACTGCTACTGCAGAGCCTGCTTGGGATTCTCTCCACCTCTCTCTCTCTCTCTCTCTCCCTCCCCCTCTCCCTCTCCCTCTCCCCCTGCCCCCAAATAAATAAACTTAAAAAATGCATTTTGTATACCTAAGGAACAGTATTGCTTAGCCTCAATCTCAGGACACAGTAGCTTTTAGCTGGGCAAAATCATCTAACTTTTGATTTTATAATAAAGTGTTGACTATCGTAAATAATATATTGAGTACTGCACTGAAAATGAAAACCAGAATGGCTGAATGGGTACGGAATATTTGTAAACCTCTTGGGTATTTACCCTCATGGTTGTGGGACTGGCTGGGAGCGGTCGCTTGCTGCCCCTGCTCAGCTCCTGAGAAGGTATCAGCCTGCATATACTAGCCCAAGGAGAGATCCAAAATAAAAATGTGAAATTCAATTTCTACTGAATATGTATCACTTTTGCACCATCCTAAGCTTGAAAACTCTTAAAGTAAGTCATGAGAAGTCAAGGATAGTCCGTATAAGCTTAGACTTTGGATTGCTTACATAAGCTGCCTTACCATTGGAGCCACGTCAATTTAATGGCCTCCTCATTTAACTAATTTAACAGAAGCCAGTGTTCTAAATGTTGGGAAGGTGCTCTACATCGTCTGTTACACATTCCCAAGAACAAACCCTCTCCTCTCCTCCGTCCTCTGTGTCTGTATTCTGCCTTCCAACAATCCTACCTACCTATTGTCATTTCATTTTGCTTTGCTGCGTTTTTGTCCATTGGTTGATTGGTTCTGCAGAAATAACAAATGCCTGAGTTCCCCTCATTAGAGCTCTGGGGTGAGTTAAATCTACAGATGTTTGAGTGGTGGCGATCCCCATTGGCGGATGGAGGATCAATACTTTGGTTTGAGAACAGGCTGTACTGAATAATGCCAGCAGAAGGGGAATTTCAGGAATTTTCTTTCATGTAGATCACTCATTTAAACACACTGAAGAATGGCCCCCACTTTCTCTACCTTGTATAAGCCCTTTTGAGGCCCAGATTTTCTTGTGCAGTTTGAGAACTTTCTTTTTCTTGCTCTTTTTTTTGTTTGTTTTTTTTTGTTTTGTTGCTTTCATCTGATGTGGCTGAGATGCGGGAGTAGAAGACAGTTGTTCAAAGGGAACGTGTTTGTTCACTCTGACTGTCTAATCTGTTTCATAGGAAATTTTCCATAGGAATTCTAGGAAGAGAGACAAAGGGCTTAGGCAGAGAGCAACGTTTGCTCTATTAAACATTCCAGTGGCTCTGTCTGTGGCCAGCAGGGCAGCCAAGCCAGAGGAATTTCAAGGAATGCAGCACTTTTTAAAATTGGAGCCCTATGTCTGGCCACAGTGCTAATTGTTTCACAAGAGCAACTTGGTATATAGTGCTGTGGGGACTCCAGTGGTTTTTTTTTTTTTTTTTTGTCTGAAACTGACTTAACCCCCAGTGCTTATGCCAAAAGGTTACAATTAGTAAGGATCCTGGAACAGAGCTTGAGAAAGTAATCATGGGCACCAAAGGCCCTTTCATTATCTATCACTTCCTCTTCCCTGCGTCTGTAGGTTTCAGATGCTAAGTGCTTCAAGCCTGGGGTTCTCTTTTCCTAGGGAAGGACAGGGTGTAACGGGGTGCAGCAGGTATCTGAATGCGGTAGCCTAAACAGCTGGCACAGGGAAGAGGCGTGTAAGTGGAGGCCGGTGGTGATTTGAACAAAGCCTGAACATGCCTGGGGTTAGCTTGATTTACCAGAATCAACAGAAACCTGGACAAGACCCAAGCGGTGAAGACCCTGTTTGGAAAGTTTTGCCGGAGAAAGGCTAGCCACACTTAAATAAAGCTTTTCCATCAGGATTTCTCAACAAGACACTGGGGAAAAGAAGCAAACAACAGCAGATGCCTCTATCTTTCCTTCCTACTGGCCAGGTAGTGAGTTTAGTAAGAGGACTAGGAGAGATGTAATCAGTCTCTTTGAACAACCCAAGAATCTGTTCTACCCTGGAACATAAAACACTGCCGGCTTGGATTTATTTCCGTTGCCTAAGGCAAAAGCTAATTAGTTAATTTTTCCTGATGTTTTAATTGCGGTTGAATATTTGGTTGAATAGAGGTCGGAGGCAATGTTTGGTTGGCATGGAAAGTGTAAGCGACCCGAAAATGCTTTCCTAGAAGTGTGGCCCTGCAGCTTCCATTTCTAGCTGCCTTCCCCAGCACGGCCACCAAAGGAAGTTTAGACCTTGGTGTGTTTTTCTGTGCAACGGTGGTATTAAAAATACCAGTTTTGAAACAAGTCAAGTGAAAACTGCATGTAAATGCAAACTGTGAAGGTCTCACGACTTTGCAGGTAACTGTGCCCTAAATACTATGATCTCTCTGCCCACCCCTGTCCCCCCACCCCCAGCCCATGCATAGATTCCTTTGTGTGGAGCCAGAACACACATAGTAGGCACTCAATTAGTATTTCTTTTATTTTTTAAAAAAAAGTTTAACGTCTGTTTATTTTTGAAAGACAGAGACAGAACATGAGCAGGGGAGGGGCAGAGAGAGAGGTAGGCACAGAATCCAAAGACAGGCTCCAGGCTCCAAACTGTCAGCACAGAGCCCAACGCGGGGCTCGAACCCACGAACCGTGAGATCATGACCTGAGCCGAAGTTGGACGCTTAACCAACTGAGCCACCCAGACGCCCCTCAGTTAGTATTTCTTGGATAAAAAAGTGTTTTTTTGTGGCTAAGCATCATTGTTACCCTTTATGGCAGGAGCTGGCAGACTACAGCTCACAGGCCTCTTTTCCTAAATAAAGTTTTATTGGAACACAGCTACATCCAGGGTTGATTATGGTTAGTAGTTGTGACAGAGACCTTCTGGCCTCTAAAACCCCCAATTCTCTCTGGCTTTTTATGGGGAAAGTTTGCTAATGCCTGTTCTACCTGCAGACTTCTCTCCCTCCCCATAAACGGTGGATCCATGAACATTTCTAGAACCATATTTCTTGAAGTCTGTTCCAGGGAACACTCATTCTTTTCTTTTCTTTCTTTCTTTCTTTCTTTCTTTCTTTCTTTCTTTCTTTCTTTCTTTCTTTCTTTCTTTCTTTCTTGTTTTTTATTTATTTATTTTTTATTTCTATAGAGAGAGAGACCGTATGAGCAGGGGAGGGTCAGAGAGAGAGGGAGACACAGAATCTGAAGCAGACTCCAGGCTTTGAGCTAGCTGTCAGCATAGAGACCAATGTGGGGCTCAAACCCACAAACTATGAGATCATGACCTGAGCCGAAGCCGGATGCTTAACCGACAGAGCCCCCCAGGCGCCCCCCAGGGAACATTCATTCTATGAGCTGCTCCCTCTGGTTTAGGAAGTTTAGGAAATGTATAATGTATATTATGAAGTTTGGCAGTTAAAAACACTGTATAATTTTGATTCGGTATTTTCAAATTTATTTGACATAATAATTATTATTATTTTTACTACTTAACGTGTTCTAGAAGGAAGCTGCCCCAGACACAGCTTAGGAAATATTGAGAACATATTTCATTTTGTATGTTAACTGCAGTACTTTGGAAGTGACCGTGCAGGGCATTGCATTGAGGGGGTCACGATGTAGTTGGTGCCAGCCCAGTGTGGGAGGCATAAGGCAACTGATTACCTAGATGGGCCACGGTGTGTGTGCCAGTGCTGGCCAGCCCCTGTTCCGACCTTACTCAAACTACATTACAGTGATGGTTCTGTGTGGTTCTGTATCTATCCCGGCAGCACCTGAGATGTGACCTCAAAGATGCTTTTCTTTTTTTTTAAATTAAAAAAAATTGTTTCAAGTTTATTTATTCATATTGAGAGAGACAGAGAGAATGGGCAGGGGAGGGGCAGAGAGAGAGGGAGAGAGAATCCCAGGCAGGCTCTGCACTGTCGGCTTGGAGCCTGCTGTGGGGTTCGAACTCACAGAACGTGAGATCACGACCCGAGCAGAAACCAAGAGTCAGATGCTTGACTTACTGAGCCACCCAGGGATCCCATTAATTAAAAAATATGCTTTTTAAAATATTTCTTTATTTTTGAGAGAAAGAGAGAGACAGTGTGAGCGGGGGAGAAACACAGAGAGAGGGAGACCCGGGATCCGAAGCGGGGTGCAGGCTGTGAGCTGTTAGCACAGCCCCTGACTCGGGGCTTGAACTCGTGAGCCTTGAGATCATGACCTGAGCTGAGTTGGACATTCAACTGACTGAGCTGCCCAGGTGCCCCTCAAAGATACTTTTCATGTATGGCTTATGATCTACTTATGAAGAAATTTCACAAAGAGTTAGAGGGAGATTACCTACCTGTCTTGTCTTCAAGAGCTCTGCTTGGAAGTTGCAATTTAATTGGTGATACAGATGCAGACTTGATTATCCTACATCATTCTGCTTCTGACATTCCTGTTACACTTAGGTTACGCTGTTGTAAGTGTTCCAAGTCCTTAAATATTGTTTTTTCCCCAATCCCTGTTCTGTTTACTTTTGATTTGAAAGCTCCTATTGACATATGCTCAAGGTAGAGACTCTTTCCTCAGCATGTCTGGTCTACCAATAAGCGCGTTGGAAGGCATTTTTCATTTCGGTTGCAGCGGTTTTGATCGCCAGCATTTCTTTTTTATTCTCTTTTAGAATTTCCGTTTCTCCGGCTACCTGCCTATCCTTGCATGTGGTTGATTGTTTCCCATTAGAGCCGGGGGTGTATTAATCAGTTGTTTTAAATTCCCGGTCTTAAAAAAAAAAAAATTCCGGTCTTGTAATAATAGACCTAATAATAGTTCTCCTTCCTGGCCTATCTGAGTCTGGTTCTGATGCTTGTTCTTCAAACTGTTTCTTGCTTTAGGATGCCTTGTGCTTTTTTTGTTAAAAGCCAGTCATGATGTACTGGGTGAAAAAAGCCTCTAGTAAATAGACCTTTGGTGATGTGGTGGTAAGGTGTGGGGGGGTGGGGAGGTGTTCAGTAGTCTTCCAATTAGGTCTTTTAGTGACTAGTTGACCCTGCACTGTCAACTTTGCAGGCTTCTGCATCCCTCACCCCTCCCCCTTGGGTGGGGTAGAATGGCCAGAGAGGGCTACAGTGAGAGAGTTTCCTTCCCAGCAACTGGTGAGGCTCTGATAGAATGTCAGCAGGTTAGGCTCTCTTGGGAGCAGGCCTTGTTAAGAACAGAATTTTCTGGAGTATTTCAAGATGGATGCTTTCCCCTGCTGGAAGCCCGAAAGGCCTCTTCTCTGATACTCACTGTCTCCTTGCCTGCACTGAGCCTCCAGAGGTTTGCTGGGTACATTTGAGCTTTTCCTACCCTGGTATAGGTTCTAAAGGAGGTTTCTGCTCTGGTAAGTTGTGAATCTCTGTAGGCACCTGTCTGTCTCTCCCATTTTGGGGGCAGGGTTTTGTCCCGTGACCTCACTTCTCTAATGAACCTCAGAAGGGTTGTTGACCTTCAGTTTGTTCTGCTTTTAACATGTTGTTGTGATGGAATGGCAGCTTCCAAGCTCTTTACGTGCCAGCCTGGAAACTGAAAGTCTGCATCATTCTGTGTCCCTTCCTGGGTCCTAAAAACACAATAAAGCAGATTCCTTGTCAGGCCCTGGGCATGAAGGAGGCATTATAAATCTTTTGTTTGAAATTCCATCTTTGCTCCAAGCGTACAACACTCTAAAAAGAGAAAATTAAAGTAATAGATACATTAATAAAAAAGAATAACATTTTCCCATAGCAGAAACACAACAAAAAGACAAAGCTATATAGTTGGGGTTAGTGTTGACCCTGCTGGGCTATATGTCTGAAAGCAGAAGGAGCTTGCTTTCTTTTATTTTTTTTTTTTAATATTTATTTATTTTTGAGACACAGAGACAGCCTGTGAGCAGGGGAGGGGCAGAGAGGGAGGGAGACAAAGAATCTGAGGCAGGCTCCAGGCTCTGAGCTGTCAGTGAGATCATTACCTGAGCCGAACTTGAATGTCAACCAACTGAGCCACCCAGGGGCCTTCAGACAGGAGCTTCTTGAAACGAGGGTCTTGAGTAACGCTCCCCTAGTTAAGAAAGGAGACTGAAAAGCTCCTTAGGACTCCCACTTCTATGAAACTTTGCGTCCAGGAAAGAAAGAGCCTGTGCAAGTTCACAACCCCAAAATGAGGCAAGCCCCAGGCAGTGTCAGATCTTTAATATCTGCAGTGCCATCAAGGGCATAGAGGGCTTGAGGCGGGGGTAGATCCACCACTGGAAGTGAGAGGCTGCCTTCAACCAGTGACTTACATGGTTTGATGTATAAATGCCTCAATTCTTCTTTCCATAGAGGCGGCTAAATAAGATGTGTATTTTATACACCTTTTTTCCAAAGTTTTCTCTCTGAGGTAGACTCCAGTTGCCTACTGTAGCAGCTAGCTTAATATGCACTCTCTTTTTGGCGATCTGCCGTTCCCAGTATCTTTCCTCCACTTCTTTCCCGATGTTCCTTGTACCTCCAACCACCCTTGAATAAACTACTTGCACTCCCCACCCCCCCCCAAAAAAAAAGAAAAAAAAAAGAAGTGAGAGGCTAGCCGGCTGCAAGGGAAGAAAAGGAGATTTCACCAAAGAGAGCTTGAGGTGCAAATTCTAGAACATATGAAGAAATCTAGCCTGTGACTATTAATACCAACAGTTGGAGATGTTTGCTTTAGGTACAATTAAAATAATAAAATGTAGAAAAAATTTTTTTTCAAAAAGTGTGCACAAATGAGGGTAAGGGCAGAGAGAGAGGGAGAGAATCCCAAGCAGGCTCTACACTCAGTGCAGAGGCTGATGTGGGGCTCAATGAGCCAAAATCAAGAGTTGGATGCTTAACCAACTGACCCACCCAGAAGCCCCAAAAGGACTTTAAATACTTGTTTTTAGGATCCTCGGAGTGGCAAATGAAATAAAGACTTCCAGAAAAAGAGCAAGGATTAATCAAACAAAAATAAGCAGAAATGAAATGTAAAAGTATATATGAAATAGAACCACTTAGATACCTTGTGTATGAAAAAGGAGACTGAAATAAAACACGCAATATGTTGCATCAACTGTAGGCTGACCCATCTGAAGAAAAATACTGTGCTCTCAATAATTGTATTAAAAATTCACCAAGAATGCAGCACACAGAGAAAAGGAGAAGAAATATGGAGAAATGGGGGAAAGATAAGGAAGATAGACTGAGAAGCTTATGTCCAACAGGAAGTTCAGAAGAAAGGGAGGTGGGTGAAGAACAATATTCAAAGAGAAGAGTGACAAGACTTTTCAGAGTTAAAATCACAAACCCTCACATTTAAATGAACACAGAGAATAATGAAGAAGTTAAATAGAAATAGATGCACATGACAGTAATTTTGTGGAACTCCAAGAATGAAGAGTAAACTCTTAAAAGCCTTAAGAGAGACAGATTTCCTGCAAATAAATACCCATTAGATGAACAACAGACTTCTTACCTGCAACTGATGCCAAATTATAACAAAGTAATATTTTCAAGGTGATGATAACAAGTGCAAAATTTGAATTCTAAATCCAAATAAAGTATGACTCAGAAAAAAAAGGACCATACAGTTTCAAAACATTTTAGGAAAATTTGACACTTAAGATTCTCAGTGAAAGAGCTATTAACAGGAAAAGAATTTGGATACAAAAACCAGAAAATAATATGCTGTTGTTAGGTGCAGATGTTTATTGGCACTGTTTGTGTACGCGTGTGCGCGCGCGCACACACACACACACACACACACACACACACACACACACACACTCAAAACTATGTAAGAATACCAAGGAAGAGGGAAAGGCAGAAATGGGAGTTGAGGTCTTTCCAGTGGGTAGAAAAAGAAGACTTTGGTTGTTCAGGAGATGGGTAGAGATGTGAAGTAATTCCAGGCCAGTGTTTCTGAAACTTTGGCATGCCTCAGAATCACTTGAAACACATGGGTTGTGGGCCCCACTTGGAGTTTCTGATTCGTTAGATCTGTGGTGGGACCTGAGAATTTCCATTTCTTTTTTTTTTTTCCCAGTAAACAGCTTTTTTATTTGTATCAGTGCAGGAAGAATAGTGATTGATACAGACTTTTTTTGGTAATTTATTTTTTTAAATTCCAGTGTAGTTAACATAGGGTATTATAATATTTTTGCGTACACAATATAGTGATTCAACTCCGTGCTTATCAAGATAAGTGTACTTTTTAAAAAAAAAAAAAAAGTTTATTGTCAAGTTGGTTTCCATATAACACCCAGTGCTCATCCCCACAAGTGCCCTCCTCCATGCCCATCACCTCCCCTACCCCCTCTCCTCTCCCCCACCCCCATCACCCCTCAGTTTGTTCTCGGCATTCAAGAGTCTCTCATGGTTTGCCTCCCTCCCTCTCCCCCACTGTTTTTCCCTTCTCCTCCCCCACGGTCCTCCGTTAAGTTCCTCCTAATCCTCCTATATGTGCAAACATATGGTATCTGTCCTTCTCTGCCTGACTTATTTCACTCAGCATAACACCCTCAAGTTCCATCCATGTTTTACACATGGCCAGATTTCATTATTTCTCATTGCTATGTAGTATCCCATTGTACAGATAAATGGAAAAGAGCCTAAGTGTCCATCAACTGACGAATGGATCCATTTCTAACAATTACCAGCTGATGCTGATGCTACTGGTCTGGGGTCCACACTTTGGGAACCACTTCTCCAGACTTTATTAGGGAAATATGGTAGCTACTTCTGTAAGTCAAACAATTAAGAGGAATCATGAGAAGAACTGAAACTATGTATACCTTTAAAGCCACAAAGGAGAAAAGAAGCATGTACATAAAAAATGTAAATACAGCAGAAAGCAAGAAAGGAGGAAAGATAATGAGGAGGAAAAGGAGAATAGTAAACACAAATTAAGCTGGTAAAACAAAATTTATAGACCAAAAGACAGTTTTTGCAACACATAAAAGTGAGAATTTGTATCTAGGATATATTAAGAACCCCTGCACACCTTGAAAGAAAAAATAAAAGCTTAAGAAAATTTGCCAACGATATGATCAGGCAATTCACAAAAAAGGAAACCAGCATGGACAGTAAGCACAGAAAAGTGTTTTGTCTCATTAGCAACCAGAGAAATACAAATTTAAAACATGGTTCATACCTAACAGATCAGTGAAAACTTACAACCCTGAAAATTCTAAATATGAGTGAGCATGTGGAGGAACAAGACAGAAGTCTCACACACAGGTGGCGAGAGGGTGCATGGGTACAACTCCTTTGTGGACAATTGGATAATATCTAGTAAGGATATGGTCCTCATACCCTATCCAGCTGAAGACGCATATTCTCTGGGACCCAGCACTTCTGCCTCCGAGGAACCTATCACAACTCTTGCACATGTACACACAAAGGCATGGCCATGAACGTTCTCGTAGCATTGCTTGTGATAATGAGAAACCGGAAATAACCTAATTTCTTTTACCAGCGAGTGGATAAAAATGTAAGCTCTTCAGAAAATAGGATACTGCAAAGAATTAAAAAGAATTGGCACTATGCAGAGATAAATTCTGCCTATAGATTTCTTTAGTGTTCTTTACAACTTTATTGACCCCATATGCTTGCAAGGAGCCTCAGCTAAAATTATCATTGAAACTATGCATGTTTCAATAAGAAACTTCAGTGAAGTCATTGGCATAAGGGCTTTTGAAAACCCAAAACACTGGATTAGCCACTATTCTTTGTTGAGATTTGAAAGATAATGAAGGTTGGAGAATATTTGTGTTCCAGTAACCACAATTTTGAAATTAATCTATGCTTCTTTTGTATTTTGTTATCATAAAATTATCTCTACATCTTTTTACTAAGCAGAGCAAAGAACTTTGTGTAATTTACAGAAGTTTGTTTAATAGTTAATTGTCCAAAGACTGTTGACTTGTGAACTTGAAACAATGTCTGTTTATTTTACATTTGTCAAAGAATTTGTAATAGATAATTGTGTTTTTCACTTAAAGAAATAAACTGTTGTGATGTCCTTGTTTCAACGAATACGACCAGTATATTAAAAAAAGTTCATTAAAATGAAGAAAGCATAATCAAAACTTTGCTCTCTGTGGAAGGAATTTTTCAAGTAAAATTAATGTTTCTAACATCACTTAAAACTATAATAGTAAATCTAATCTTTCAGTTATATGTATGAATATGGTAAATCTCAAAAACAAAGAGTGAAAAAAGCAGATCATTGAATATGTACATTGAAGTGACACTTAAACAACTTAAACATTCAAAACAGTACTATATATACAGTATATGTATTCTGTATTATATGTTTTTACCGGAAAATGTAGGGTCAAGTAAATATCACTATTGCTTATAAATAATGTAAATTATGAAAACATGGAGGGTAGTGAAAGAATTTGGTGATTTCTGGGGACAGGAAAGGAGGAGTACTAAAAGGTTTCAATGGTACCTGTCATGTGTCGTCTTCTTTTTTTCTAGCTTTATTGAGATATAATTGACATATAACCTTGCGTAAGTTTAAGGAATACAGCTCTTGATTTGATACATTTCTGTATCACAACATGATTACCACCATAGCATAAGCTAACATCTTCATCTGGTCACATAATTACCATTTTGTGTGTTGGTGGTGAGAACATTTCAGTTCTACTCTTGAGCGACTTTCAAGTATGTAATGCGCATTGTTAGCTACATCACCATGCTGTACATTAGATCCCAGAATCTGTTAATCTTGTCATTGAAAGTTTGTGCCCTTTGACCAGTATCTCCCCTTTTTTCCTAGCCCTTGGTAACTACCACTGTCATGTTTTATTTCTTAAGGCAAATGATGAAAATATGGCAGAAATAACTTTTGTTGAGAGTAGGTGGTGAGAACTTAGATATTTAGATTTTAAAAGGAAAAGCCACCGTGTATTCTTAGATTACAGAACATGAATAAAAATAGGCAAGTAAATGTGTTCTTCTCCTAATAATAATAATAAACATAATTCTTATAAGCCAATAACACACAGCAGGTCCTTTTCCATCGTCGTACCTCAGATCCTGTTTCTCATTCATACAGATGCGATGCGAGCACATCAACTCCCTCAACAGGAACCCCGTAGAGGCAGTCGTGGGCGGTTAGCAGCATCCAGCCAGCAGCGTCTTCCATGGTGCTCAGTAATTTTCCTGTGCATTTCTAGCTAGAAGCTTCTTTTGTTTGTCCCCAACGACACACACACGGTCACCGGTCTCTTGACACTCCCAAGCGGTGCCCCACATTCAGCAGTGACACCATCCAGCATTTTCTGGAAGATGGAGGTCAGTCAGTAGGCATTCCTTCCTGAGCTGCTATACAGAAAAGAGAAGGCTTTTCTGGAGAGTATGGTACCTGAACTGAGTCTTGAAACTTGAGTATTATATATGGTTCCCAACTCTTCTCATACCCTTTATATCTCTTTGGCTTTTTCTTTCCACGTCTCTTCATTTTTGGTATTTGTGTTTCCCCAGCCATTTCTTCCTTGACCCTCTATACTCTATACAACAACCTCATCTTCCTGACCCATGGATCTGAATCCAAAGCCTTTTTTCCCTCCCTTCTCCTCAAGTTTCTGTGAGAACCATGGTCTTCCTTCATCTACATCTCTTTGCCAACCCGTGTTCTGGATGTCCTCTCGTTTTACTTTCTCAGAATATCACTTTATCAGTGGTGCCTCTGACTCCTGTCATTCTCTTTTACATGTTTTTATTTCCCTTTGGTCTATAATTATGCTTAACTATCTTCCAACTTAAAAAAATCCCCCTTGATTTTTCATCATCTTTCCATTTCCACTATGCCTATTTATTCCTCCTTTAACAGCATTACTTTTTGAAAACACTGTTGCTAAATGAAGAGCCGTTAGGGTGAAAATCCTTTCCTGAGCAGCTATTACGTGCTGTAACATAACCCTTCACCGTCAGATTCCTTGAAGGAAAAAGCTGCTTGTACTTTCTCCACTGTCTCCACGCACTTCCATGGTGGTTTGGTCTCTGCCTCTCTTAGTTCACTAAGTTCTCTTACGAGGAACATTGCCGATTCAGTCTGTTTATAAGTACAATGTTTTGACTTGGCTTCTTGGAAGTAGTTCATAAAGTTGATTATTTCCTCTTATTGAATGCCTTTCCTCCCTTAATTTCAACTTAGTCAAATAACATTTACTGATGGGACAGATATGATGTGCCAGAAGCCATCCTAGGTGCCAGAGACAAGGAGATGAGTAAGACATGGACCTTGCCCTTGAGAGCTTTAGAGGCTGGAGATTGGAGCTGTGACGAGTGGGGGTGTGGGGGAGACAGGTAAATGCTGCTTATAGAATGTCATGAATGCTAGGCAATCACTCTGCATATGAGCAAAAAGCAAAAGCAGTTAAGCAGTTAGCAGGGTGAAGTAGGGAGAGACCAAGAGAAGGCTTTTCTGGAGAGTATGGTACCTGAACTGAGTCTTGAAACTTGAGTATTAATATGGTTCCCAACTCTTCTTATACCCTTTATATCTCTTTGGCTTTTTCTTTCCATGTCTCTTCATTTTTGGTATTTATGTTCCCCTGCCATTTCTTCCTTGACCCTCTATACTCGTTATAGTCATTCTTGATGTGTGTCTGTGACCTTCATTACAACTTATCTCCTCCCTGGATCTGTCTCCTAAACTCTAGACTGGCTTTATTTCACCATCCCCCAACCCCAGCTATGTTGAGATATCATTGATATATAGCACCATATAAATTTATTAAAAAGTGTTTTTAATGATTTTTATTTTTTTAATGTTTATTTTTGAGAGAGAGAGAGAGAGAGAGAGAGCGAGCATGAGGGGCAGAGAGAGAGGAAGACACAGAATCCGAAGCAGGCTCTAAGCTCTGAGCTGTCAGCACAGAGCCCAACACGGGGCTCAACCTCAAGTGCTGTGAAATTATGACCTGAGCCGAAGATGGATGCTTCACTGACTGAGCCACAAGGTGCCCCAGCACCGTGGAAATTTAAGATACACTGACATGATTTGTACACATATGTACTGCAACATGCTTACTGTACCGCTCTCTTGGTCTGGATATTTTATGAGCAGTTCAATCTAAGATACCTAAAATGGGTAAATATTTGACCCCTAAATCCACTTTCCTCCTGTTCTTCCTGCCAGTGAATGTCACTGTAAATCTATTGGCCTGGATGCCTAGGCCAGACATTTAAGATTCAGCTTTGATACTTTTGTCTCTCTCCCTTACCTACCAAGTCTATTTGGTGAGCAGGAGTTACTGATTTTTGTCACTTCCTATCTCTCATAGCCCTCTACTTCTCTGCACTCCACTGCTACTGCCTTGGCTTTTAGACCCTCATTTTTCTTTTCACCTGCTGAGTGGTGTCTCTATCTTCAAGCTTTCTCCCCGGGAAGTCTTTTCCATATTGCTACCACAGCCACGTCTCAAAACACAGATCTGGTCTCTTCGTCTCCCTGATTAAGGTCCTTTGATTACTCCCCACTGACCTCAGGATGTAAAAGCAGGTTGAATGGAGCCTCACTTCTGGAACCTCCTTTCCCTTTTCCTGATTTCTAAGGAATCAGAGTGCATGTGGTTCTCTGAGCACACCAGTCTCTATCGTGTTTTTGTAGTTATGCACCAGCTGTTCCCTCTGATTCAGACTTCCATGTCCCCTTTCTTTTTCTTTTCCTTTTTTAAAAAAAATTTTTAATGTTTTATTTTTTTTTGAGAGAGAGACAGAGACAGTGTGAGCAGAGGAGGGTCAGAGAGAGAGGGAGTCACAGAATCTGAAGTCAGGCTCCAAGCTCTGAGCTGTCAGCACAGAGCCCGATGCGGGGCTCGAACCCATGAACCATGAGATCATGATCTGAGCCAAAGTCGGACGCTTAACCGACTGAGCCACCCAGGCACCCCCCGTGTCCCCTTTCTTAACTAACTATGCCTCAGTCACTCAGTTGTCACTTCCAAACTACAAAAATACTGCCCTGTCTCCTTTCCCGGGAGCTTCCTCTCTCCCACAGGGTCCGTAGCACCACAAGAATTTTTGTATCGAGCATTTACCGCACCATGTATTTATTACCAGTTGACCTGTCTGTATCTTCTACTTGCTCTCTGGGGTCCTAGAAGCCGGGGAGTGTGTTTTCATTCTCTGGGGCCTCAGTTCCTAGAGTGCTGCCTGGCACATAGGCATAGGACGTGGGCTCACAGATGTGTGTGAAGTGAATAAATGGATCCATCCTCCCCCAAAACTTGCCCCATGGCCCTCAGCCTGGCACGGGTTCCTTCTCCATCTGCACTATAAACATAAAAAAGGGAAGCGACAGAAGTAAGATAAAGAGATTTTCCAAAAAGTGTCGAACAGATGAATCTTGAATAAGGTTTTTATTTTTACAACAGTCCAAATTGACATTTGCAGCAAAACCACACAAAAACAATTCCTCTCGGGGAAAGTGTCATGAAGGATCCTGAAAGACTTTTTGGGATAAATGAGAAAATATCAACACTGTGAAACCAGTCCTGAATAGTAAGTTTGAGGTTTATTTAAAGGCGCATGTTTTAAGAAAGTCATAGGTGGAGCTTCTCAGAGACTGGAAAGATATCCTTAATAATAAACAGATGCACTTAACAAAAATATTTGAGCCAACATTTATGAGCCTGTCCTTTGTGCAAGCCACTATACTGAATGTGTCACGTACACGATCTCAATTTGTATTGACATGACACGGTGAAGTGTGTATGATTATTATGCCCAGGTTTCTGGTGAGAAAACTGAGGCCTTTGTATAAGCCTGGTCAGCTGGATCCAAACTTCGTGCTTTCTGCCTTCCCATAGGTTTTCCCTCAGCAGACAGAGCTCAGCTATTCAGGGAACGTACAGGCAGGGCTTTGTCTAACATGGGGCCACACCAGCCAAGGCATATTTCCACTCTGTCCTCCTGATTGCTTTTTGCTGATTTCCTTGTTTAGGAGTCTTTGAAGAGAGGGATTTACAGGGTCACTGTCATAATGGGCCAGAGGCTATGGAGGGAAGTAAACATTCTTCCTTAATCCTGCCTTCTATAGAAAGCTTCCTTCTGAGGTCTCCAGGCTGGAGTGCTGAGCATGAGCTTCCTCTTCCAAATGAGGAGGTGGTAGGGCCAGGAGCCAGAATACCTGATCAAAAGTCCCCAGGAAATCAGGACCACAGCAGGAGGCTGAGTTGTCACTCCTGGGCACATAGATGGCTTAAACGAGACATGTATATTTCGGAGAAATAGGACCTGAGAGAAGGCAATCAACCTTTACAACTGAGTTATATAGAGACCGTGTGCACAAACCTGTCTTCTGTTATTCTGAGGCTGCTCAAAATCTGTGGTTCAGGGGCGCCTGGGTGGCTTAGTCGGTTAAGCGTCCGACTTTCACTTAGGTCATGATCTAGCGGTTCGTGGGTTCGAGCCCCACGTCGGGCTCTGTGCTGACTGCCAGCTCAGAGCCTGGAGCCTGTTTCAGTCTGTCACTCCCTCTCTCTGACCCTCCCCTGTTCACGCTGTCTCTCTCTCTCTCCTAGAAATAAATAAAACATAAAAAAAAAATTAAAAAAAAAAATCTGTGGTTCAGAGTTCAGCTCACAATAGACCCTCCAGTATATGTATTCTTGATGAATTAGGAAGATTTTTAGACTAGTCACGATCTGATTTATCCTTCACATATTTCCCTCCGCTGGATGCCATTGATCCTCTTATAAAAATGAAAATCTAGAGACTAAGAGGGAAAATAGCTTGTTCAAAGCCATCCTGAAAATGAAGGCTGAAGCTTGGGTCTCAGGGCAGGAGCTGCTGTGGTCACAGGCTGTAAGGCTTGCCCTCTGCTCTCTTGTCTTGGCTCGCAGAGCCCGCTGGTAAATATTTTCAAGCTGGTTCTTAGATTGTTAGTAGCTTGAAATCACATGGTGTGAGCATCCCACAGAAAGTTGTGAACCCTACAAATCAGGGCTCCCCTCTGCATGCCACAAATCACATGACAGAACTGGTTTAGGGTGTCTCAGTTGTGACTGCTCCCACGACTCTCCCAAATAACAACTGTTGCTGTTAAATTTTATATCACAACCCATATAACATCAGCCCCACTTAAAGTTTCAATGCACCTAAGCAGCGGGCCTGCCCTCCTTTGTAGGACTGGGTTCCTATGAGTAACTGATCCACGGAGTAACAGGTAAAATTTGTGAGGCAATTCTAAAGAGCTGTTATTTCCCCTGCATTTTATTTCTATTGAAATGCTTTGAAAGTTTCCCGTCTATCTGTGTTTGCTGGTCTTGGTTTGTTTGTTTATTTTCTTCCTCCACTAGAATGGGAACTCTCTGAGGGCAGATGCTTCATTTCTGGTGCTTCTCTATTAGACTGCAGTGTTAAAGAGGATCCTAAAAATCTGTTTCTCTCAAACAACAAATACAATAGAAACCAGCAGTGAGATCTCCAGCAGCAACCACATAGGGAAAATGGTTACTATCTCACTCTCTAACTGCAAGGAGCTAGCAGCCAGAGAATCAGGAGATTCTACAATGGCTCTGCTTAGCACAGCTTCATGCCCTCTCCCAGCTTCCAGAAGTGGTAGACAAAGGAAGTGACTAGGCATCTAGGAAAAAGTCCGGGTGCCCTTGTCCCTTGGGAATAGTTTTAGGGGGGGAACATCACTCACAATTAGGTGATGTGAATTCTTAGTATATTAGGAAAATCTCTGAAGAAAGGGAAGAGCTTGTGTCTTCAAATTAAGGTTACAGCAGAGCCCCAGCAGAGCTCTCCGCTTTCCCCTGGCACCACAGACCATAGATAAATGAATCTAAAAAAATATTGACTCTTTAATGTGTAGCTCAGAGGAGAAAACAGTGCAGTCTCACATGAACTGCAGACTGCGTCAGTGAACACTGACATGGATCCTATCTGAGCAAAGAGAAGTTTGGTTAGAGCTGTTCGCCTTAAGCTTGTATAAAAATAAAACAAAACATGGTGTTAGAAAGGTTGAGAAGAAAGAAGGAAGGAAGGAAGGAAGGAAGGAAGGAAGGAAGGAAAGAGAAAGGAAGAGAGTTGAAGGAAGGAAGGGGAAGGAGGAAAGGAAAGAAGGACAGAAGGAAGGCAGGAAGGAAGACAGACTAGAAGGAACAAAGGAATGAAAGGGGAAAAGGAGAGAAGGAAGGGAAGGGAAGGAGACGGTAAAGGAGGGAAGGAGCTGGAACTTACTGAATACAACACAGATGAATAGTTTGGTCCATAAATCCATGGGTGCTTTGGGTCATAAAAGAATCCTGAACAGGAATTCCTTATTAAGAACAAGAATATAAAAAACAAGAATTCAAGGACAGAATGGTAAAAAAAACAAAAACGAAAAACAAAACCCAGAATAAAACACAAAAGGAGATTTCAGAGCCAAGGGAACAAATTAAGGACCAAAACAACATCATCACAAAATGTACGCATATATTAGAGACAATAAAGAACAGAGTACGCACAGCTGAAAATCGAATTATTTCCATAGAGAAAAAGCTCAAGACGTCAGAGTGCACACAGAAGGAAAATGCAAGAGTTGAAAGCAGTTAGAACAAACAGCCTCCCCACCACCAGTCTTCTGGATCACTCTCATGTCCACTTCCTTTCTGTTCTGCTTCATTGGGATTGTCAGTCCGTTCAAGTTTTCTCACTTCACTCCCTCTGTATCCAGCTTAGATTTACTTAAAAATGTACTCCTTGAAGGTAGGAATGATACTTTTCTTGTTGTCTTATTTTATCTTTTGGGCAAATTCTCCCCGGAATGATAGCCTTTCTGGTATATCTGGTACTTGACTTCGAGCAAGAGGTATCCCATTTTGAAGGCTTTGATGCTATGGGCTGTCACTGCAATCAGCTCTTAGGAAAGTAGGATATAAATTCACTCCTTTGCCTCCCCGTCTTCCTTTATTATATTCACTTGGCAAAACAAATTAAAAAAAATTAAACAAAACTCTAACCAAACACCCTACCATGATTAAACCCAGACATCTGCTACTTTGAACACCTAACTGGGGTTCGAGTAAGTAATATAAATGAATCAACTAGTCCCACTTTAATCTTATGCCCATAATTTAAAAAAAAATTTTTTTTTAATGTTTTATTTATTTCTAGGAGAGAGAGAGAGACAGCATGAGCAGGGGAGGGTCAGAGAGAGAGGGAGTCACAGACTCTGAAACAGGCTCCAGGCTCTGAGCTGGCAGTCAGCACAGGGCCCGATGCGGGGCTCGAACCCACGAACCGTGAGATCATGACCTAAGTGAAAGTCGGACGCTTAACCGACTAAGCCACCCAGGCGCCCCATTATGCCCATAATTTTGAGAAGAGCACTTGATACTTCCTGGCTTTCTTTGTGTGTTCTCCTTGCTTGCTAAAGTCTTCAAAATGATTTTTATATACTTTTTCTCATACAACCTTTAGTACCACTCTGTTCCTATACTGTCTTACCTGATGGCTTCCCTTTACCTGAATGATGGAAGCAAACAGATGGTAACTTGGCTTCGTCCTCCATATGTCTGTGATTCTCATCTTTCTTAATGTCTTGGCAGAGTGACCTCTCCTTCCTTCATGAAACACTTTCTTTTTTTGGCTTCTAGGACAGCACCTACTTCTCCTTTGTCTGTAGCTACTCCTTCTTGGTTTTCTTTACTGGATTCTCCTCTTCCCAACCACCAGATGTGAGTGTATCCAAAGGCTTAGTCCTGGGTCCGCCTCTCTATATCTACACTGATGCCACATTCCATCTTTACATGTGCTGGTTATTTGGGGGATAGAGACCTGGAAACAAGTATTTCTTAAAACTCAGATGATTTGGGGGCACCTGGGTGGCTCAGTTGGCTAAGCATCTGACCTTGGCTCAGGTCATAATCTTGTGGTTTGTGAGTTCGAGTTGGTGTCAGGCTCTGTGCTGACAGTTCAGATGCTGGAGCCTGCTTTGGATTCTGTGTCTCCCTCTCTCTCTGCCTCTCCCCTGTTTGCACTCTGACTCGCTCTCTCTCTCTTTCAAAAATACATAAACATTAAAAATATTCAAAAAAGAAAAAGCTCAGATGACTTTGTTGCACAGTGAGGACTGAAAACCACTGTCTATCCAAGGTGATTTTCCTTCTGGTGTTAATTTTATCCATATGTTGATCACTCCTAAATTTCTCTTTCCACTAAACCCTAGGCTAAACATAGATACCTCTTGCTTACTAGATTTCTAATACCAGTCTCAAATGTGACCCTCCTGGACCCCTGTTTTTAATCCAACCTATTACTTCTCTAGGCTACCCATCTTGGTAAGTTGCACTAATTTTAACCCAGTTGCTCAAGTCGAACAAAACCAACTAACCAATCAATCAACCCACCAACCCACCAACCATTAGAATTTGTACTTGGTTCCATTTTTCTTATTCTTCCACCACTCATTCCATCCACTCACTCTAGGCAGCTCATGCATTCTGCTTGTGATGTCCATTCCAAATATGTCACTCTTTGTTTCTTCACACACTGTTTTTACTATAGCCCATGTCATCGTCTCTTGCCTATATTATCAGTATTATCTTCCAATTGGACTTTATGCTTCTACTTTTTCAGCCTCCCTCTTCTTTCTGTAAAAAAAATTTTTTAATTTTTATTTTTGAGAGAGAGACAGAGACAGAGAGAGACTGAACGTGAGTGGGGAAGGGGCAGAGAGAAAGGGAGACACAGAATCCAAAGCAGGCTCCAGGCTCTGAGCTGTCAGCACAGAGCCCAACACAGGGCTCAAACCCACAGACCATGAGATCATGACCTGAGCTGAAGTCAGATGCTTAACAGACCGAGCCACCCAGGTGGCCCTAGCCTACCTACATCTTCTTTCAATTCATTCTTTACACAGCAGATTGGTCATTTAAAAATGTGTATCAGTTCACATCCTTCTTTCCCCCTCTTGCTTACACTTTCTAGAAGTTTTACATTGCATTTTGAATTAACATTGTCTGAAATTCCCTGTGTGAAATCATTCCTGATTATCCCTCTGACCACATATTCTCCTCTCCTACTCTCCCGCTAAGCCCTAGCTATATTGATCTTCTTTTTGGTACGCAGACAAGCCATACTTATTTTTTTACCTTAGGCATTTTCCTTTCATGTAGAATTTTCTCCTCTGAGGCCTTTTATTGATGGAGCATTTTGGATTATTCAGGACTCAGCTTGCACATCACATCTAAAGAGAAGTTTTTCTTTGGTAAAATAGGCTTTCCCCCACTTATTCACCATGTGCCCTTATGTACATAGCACTTATCACACACAATTTGAGAAGTATCTTCTTTTGTTCTGCCTTTTGTATTTTCTTCTCCTTTAGCATGTAAGTTCTCTGAGTGCACAGATCTTACCCGTTTTTCTTTTTTTAAATTTACATCCAACTTAGTTAGCATATAGTACAACAATGATTTCAGGTGTAGATTCCTTAATGCCCCTCAACCATTTAGCCCATCCCCTCCCCACACCCCCTCCAGCAACCCTGTGTCTGTTCTCCATATTTAACAGTCTCTTATGTTTTGTCCCCCTCTCTGTTTTTATATTATTTTTGCTTCCCTTCCCTTATGTTCATCTGTTTTGTATCTTAAAGTCCTCATATGAGTGAAGTCATATGATATTTGTCTTTCTCTGGCGGACTTATCTCACTTAGCATGATACCCTCTAGTTCCCTCCACGTTGTTGCAAATGACAAGATTTCATTCTTTTTGATTGCTGGGTTATACTCCATTGTGTATATATGCCGCATCTTCTTTATCCATTCATCCATTGATGGACATTTGGGCTCTTTCCATACTTTGGCTATTGTTGATAGCGCTGCTATAAACATTGGGGTGCACGTACCCCTTCAAAACAGCACACCTGTATCACTTGGATAAATATCTGGTAGTGCAATTGCTGGGTTGTAGGGTAGTTGTATTTTTAATTTTTTGAGGAACCTCCATACTGTTTTCCAGAGTGGCTGCACCAGTTTGCATTCCCACCAGGAGTGCAAAAGAGATCCTCCTTCTCAGCATCCTTGCCAACATCTGTTGTTACCTGAGTTGTTGTTTGCCATTCTGATGGGCGTGAGAAGGTATCTCATTGTGGTTTTGATTTGTATTTTCCTGATGATAAGTGATGTTGAGCATTTATTCATGTGTCGGTTGGCTATCTGGATGTCTTCTTTGGAGAAGTGTCTATTCATGTCTTTTGCCCATTTCTTCATTGGATTCTTTGTTTCTTTGGGTGTTGGGTTTGATAAGTTCTTTATAAATTTTGGATATTAACCCTTTATCTGATATGTCTTTTGCAAATATCTTCTCCCATTCTTTCAGTTGCCTTTTAGTTTTGCTGATTATTTCCTTTGCTGTGCAGAAGCTTTTTATCTTTTTTAAAAATATTTTATTTATTTATTTATTTATTTATTTTTACAAATAGTTTATTGTCAAGTTGGTTTCCATATAACACCCAGTGCTCATCCCCATAAGTGCCCCGCTCCATGCCTATCTCCCCTCTTCCCCCCACATCCATCAGTCCTCAGTTTGTTCTCAGCATTCAAGAGTCTCTCATGGTTTGCCTCTCTCCCTCTCCCCCACCATTTCCCCCCTTCTTCTCCCCCATGGTCCTCAGTTAAGTTCCTCCTAATCCTCCTATATGTGCACTCATATGATATTTGTCCTTCTCTGCCTGACTTATTTCGCTCAGCATAACACCTTCAAGGTCCATCCATGTTGCTACACATGACCAGATTTCATTGTTTCTCATTGCCATGTAGTATTCCATGGTATAGATAAACCACATCTTCTTGATCCATTCATCTGTTGATGGACACTTAGGCTCTTTCCATGTTTTAGCTATTGTGGAGAGTGCTGCTATGCACATTGGGGTACATGTGCTCCTATGCCTCAGCATTTCTGTATCCCTTCGGTAAATTCCTAGCAGTGCTATTGCTGGGTCATAGGGGAGTTCTATTGTTAGTTTCCTGAGGAACCTCCACACTGTTTTCCAGAGGGGCTGTACCAGTTTACATTCCCACCAACAGTGTGGGAGGGTGCCCGTTTCTCCACATCCTCGCCAGCATCTAGAGTTCTCTGATTGGCTCCTTTTAGCCACTCTGACTGGCATGAGGTGGTATCTCAGTGTGGTTTTGATTTGTATTTCCCTGATGAGGAGGGATGCTGAGCATCATTTCATGTGTCTGCTGGCCATCTGGATGTCCTCTTTGGAGAAGTGTCTGTTCATATCTTCTACACATTTCTTTACTGGGTTGTTTGTTTTTCGGGTGTGGAGTTTGGTGAGTTCCTTATAGATTTTGGATATTAACCTTTTGTCTGATATGTCATTTGCAACTACCTTTTTCCCATTCCGTTGGTTGCCTATTAGTTTTGTGGATTGTTTCCTTTGCTGTGCAGAAGAAGCTTTTTATCTTGATGAGGTCCCAATAGTTCATTTTTGCTTTTGTTTCCCTTGCCTCCTGGAGACGTGTTGAGTAAGAAATTGCTGCAGCTGAGGTCAAAGAGGTTTTTGCCTGCTTTCTCTTCAAGGATTATGATGGCTTCCTGTCTTACGTTTAGGTCTTTCATCCATTTTGAGTTTATTTTTTGTCTGGTGTAAGAAAGTGGTCCAGGTTCATTCTTCTGCATGTTGCTGTCCAGTTTTCCCAGTACCACTTGCTGAAGAGACGGTCTTTATTTGATTGAATATTCTTTCCTGCTTTGTCAAAGATGAGTTGACCATATGTTTGTGGGTCCATTTCTGGGTTCTCTATTCTGTTCCATTGATCTGAGGGTTTGTTTTTGTGCCAGTACCATACTGTCTTGATGATTATAGTTTTGTAATACAGCTTGAAGTCTGTTCCCCATTTCTTAGTCACATCTCCCCAATGCCCAGTTGCCCCAAATACATGTATTGAATATCCTCAGGAATGGAAAACATTTGATAAAAATTATCCATGTTCAGTATTGGATAAAACAGAGTTTAAGTATTAAAGTTCTTGACAAAGTTAAAATAATAGTATAACTTATAAAACTGAAAATGTGAAAAGAATTACAAAAAGCAAATTTTCTTCTTGTTCAAAGTAGGGCTCTTAATTTCATTTTCTAAACATTTCTTCTGTTAAATTCAAGAACCATGAAATTATACTTGAAGAAGATTGCGTATAGAATACAATTTCATTTTACATGTTACATTTCCTTCCCTACCTATCCATCTTCTTTTTGGATGAAAAAAATGTTAGAAAGAGAAAAAAGATGATTATTTGGGGTGGTGAGAGTTCTAGCAATTTTTTTTTGCTGTCTTTTAAAAAATGTTCCCTATTACTTAAACAAGTGAAGTCATTCTGAGAAATAGTGAATGAGGCATGAAAAAGCACAGACCATATGCATAGAGAACATATTCACAAGCTATCTGTGAAGGAGAGCATTGAAGTAGGTAGCAATCAAACTAGAGAGGTTTTCTCTAAGATTTTGCCAGCTTGCTTCTTGTTTTAAAAGGGAGGTACCAGCATAAAACTGTCTGTAGATGAAATGGACTCAGAAGCAAGGATGTGTGCATGTGGCATATTTAGGGAAGGGAAGTGATCTATGGAGTGGAGGTCCCTTCCATAGGAGAGGAGAGTGAATGAGTTTCACAGTGTCTGTTCTGACCTAGCCTTTGTTAGGAGGTGGGTGGTTTGTCTACTGTAAAAAGAGAAAAAGGAGAAAATGAGGGTGGGCAGATGCAAGAGGTTATATAGAATCAGTGGTGGAAAAGTTGAGGGCTTTAATAGCTAATTCCTTGCATTACCTCTGTGAAGTTGGAGATAAGTCATTACTTGAGAATGGTGGTGGAAAGCGTGAGGAAATTGGAAAAGGTATAAGATGGTGGAAAAGCTACTACTAGAGAAAAAAATACAAGATTAATGGGTGTTTCTGGGGGTTCAGTTGAGGTTGCTGATTTTAAATGTATAGTGACAGCAATGTATGCAACTGAGTGATTTTTCTCTGGTTTTTCTTAGCTGTTAGGGTGCAGGTATGGAGAAGGTGGGTGGTTGAATTTAGTCATGGTAGGTGCTTTGAGAAAGGGTCCTAGGGATGTTCAGGAGTTTGCAGGAGGACAATTGTAATGGAATCCAAGATGATGAAGACAGAAGTGAGGAGGCTTGGATAAGAAGAAATCGGTTTGGCCTGTGGGTTGAAAGATGGTGATAAGTTTGAAGGACTTTTGGTCCCAGGGTATTTGACCTGTATGTCTTCCTTTCATACACAGCAAAAGTAGGCTAGCCAAAGCATTCATATTAACGTCCAAGCTGCTCTGATGTATAATTTGATGGTTTGGCACAAGCTACTTCCTTGAGACTCAGTTTCTTTGTTTGTAAATAAATGGGCCAAGATCCGTTTCTCAAACATTAGGGTGCAAAACTTGAGTATCTTGTTAAAATGCAGATTCTGACTTAGTAGGTCTTAGGTAGGGTCTGAGGTTTCACATTTGTAATAGGCAACCATGTAATTCGATGCTGCTAATCCAGGGATCAGGCCGAGAAGCAGGGAACAGAGAAAGTCCCTAGGCTTCAAAATTCTGATTATAAAATTTTTGACCTTGAAATGAATTTCCCCCTCCTTCATGTCTTCCTTTTCTAAGCTTTGCCAATTCATCTTGAAACCAAATCTTTGGACACTTCTATAGTTTTCCCTTAACTGAGCAGGAAGTCAATTGAGAAAGATGCAAGCCCGGCAGAATAACCCACGCCCAGCAACGGAAACGGAGAGGGTTCTGATGACGCCCGTGCCTGCCTGGGTGGGGGGAGGCGATACCGCCGTTTCCCAGGCCTGGTGTGTCAAACAGGAATGTACTATCGTGCAGGAAATGGCTCCGATACAAACAGGGACGCCAGAGATC
>JAESUZ010002496.1:0-65401 GCA_017311185.1 Proteles cristata cristata | reverse complement strand
AACAAAAAAAAACCCAAAAAACAAAAGAAAGCGAGGATAGGATGGGGGAGTGGTGGAAACAGGAAGATATGGAATAAATATGGAATAAATGGAAAATAGACAAATGAGACAGTAAATACATGAAATGAAAAAGTAGTTAAAAAAGAAAACACAATTAGACTGGACAAGAAAAGGAAAATCAAATTATATGCACGTCACAGGAGGCACACTTTACTACATCATAACAATGAAGGCCATATTTCCAAGTGAGAAAAGGCAAAGTGGAGGAGTTTATATAGATTATGCAGCAATTATCTAAAGAGGAGGGAGTATACTGAATATCTGTCTCTCTGATGAGAGATACAGTTCTGATGGCCAGGTAATACCAGTTGCCCCATTCTTTGAGCCGTTAAGGAATCTGTTGAATATACCCCTCCATGAGGTTTGCTCACCCTGGTGTCCCCAGTAATGTTGGCTGTCTCTGGGGGTGCCTGTTCACCCACAAACAACTTTTGACAAATTGTTCAATATTTGCTCCAGATCATTCCATTTTTTCATTATCAATTAATACTTGCCTTACACGTTAAGCTGTTCTTGCTCAGAAACCAGAGGTATCAGGCCTTTATGGCCCTGCAGTGTTCATGTGACCTACTTTGGGAGAGGTGCCTTTCTGGGCAAGGGTTGAAAGTAGTGGAATGCTGGAAGGGGCTCTTACTGGAACATAAGAGTAAACTTGACTCTTCAGGAGTTTTGCGAACCAGCTGTTGAACACAGCTGTTTCAAAGACTGAATTCTATAAAGTAGCAATTACATTACCTGCATTATATTGAAAACAATCATAATACATACTTAAAACTCATCAATCTCTAATCACTTTTCCTACATCTTGAGGTTATGTACACTTATTGCATCTGCATGGTGGAAATGCATCTCTTCCACACTCTGCATTAATTGAGATGAGGTAAGTAGCTTGAAATTGGCAAATGCTATAGCACAGGACATTTCCCCCAACCCACCCCCTCCCCCAGAGAGCATGTTGTTAAACATTTGCTCGCATACCACTGGTTGAAATTGATCTACTCTGCAGATGCTGCAGATCTGCAGATGTGATGGATATCATCAGATCTAACCAGTGCTGTTGTAAAACACATGAGAGTCAAGACCTAATGTACAGTATCCTACAAAGTGATGTTTTAAATCTGAACTACAGTAGTACATGACTAAGGATGGTTCACAAAAAGGTTGGATATTTGACATTTGTAACAAAGTCCTAAGATGCCCATAATATGCCACCGTTAAGAGGCTTTATAAAAAGATATAGAGCAGTGTTCATACACGCATGCACACGTGCATTTGTGGGGGGTGGGGGAGGATGCATCAATATCAGATCTAAGAGGCTCTCCATAGAAGGGCAGGTGGGACCAGAAAAGTGAAAGGGTACAGGGAAACGGGGCTCACTCCTTCTCCCAATCTCCATCACTTTATTTCTCTTTTCCTCCCTCTTCTCATGCCACAACCTTTAACGCCAAATACACTTTCTCCTTTACCAACTCAGCTGTGGGACCGTGGTGCACCCAGGACACAACTGCATAGCAGGGTTTTAGGCCTTTTCCAGACAACACTGCTTCCTTCCTCTGTGACAGCATGGCCTTGTCTATCTATTACTGAACGAGGAGGGGTTTCGAAATCACTGATTTAAGTAGCAAATCAGGGAAAGAAGGAAAGCGTGAGATGGACGTCAGTCTTGCCCTATGTGCTAAGTGACTTTGCAGGTTTATCTGGCATTAGATAAGGAATATAAGAAGCTTCACTTCTCAAGGCCTGAAACAAGAAAGCATAAGCTGTCATCAGATGTCATCACCATCAATCAGGAACGGAGGGAGAAAACACGATGGGAAATAGTCAGCGACCAAGCACATCCAGTCGAGCTTTCCATCTTCCGGGCGGGGTCTCCAGGTCCTCCTTTGTTTGGAACATCAGCAGAGGACTGAGAAACAAGTGATGGTAAGATCTGATCGACTACTGCATTTTGTTACCTCGAATAGGAAACAAAAGAACTGTTTTTGAAAGACTCTTCTCACTGGATGTCTACTGCTTCAAGTTTTGAACCTTTCACTCAATGGTATATGTATGTAGACATACCATCAAGATGTAGGAAAAGTAATGAGAGATTGATGAGTTTTGAGTATGTAGTATGATTGTTTTCAGTATAATGCAGGTAACATAATTGCTACTTTATAGAATTTACTCTTTAAAATTTATGAAATTATTAGTTAATTTAGGGCCTGGCAAAGAGAAGGGAGTCATCCCCCATCCATCTTTGGTTATAAATTTCCCCTAAAACACTTACCTGTACTCATACAGTGTGTTTCCTCATAGGTAAAAGGGTGGTTATAATGCTTAGCTCAGAAAGTTGCTGTGAGGCTGTATGTGTTTAGCATACAGTGGGCACAAAATAAATAAATGATAATGATTCTTCTTCATATTTCGTGGGTCCTTCAAAAGTAAGCTCTGGGTCTAATTCGTGTTCCTTCTTTGATTCTTCTAGCCCTGGTTTCCTTCAGTGTCTGCCACTGTAAAATACATATTGGACTAGAATTGAACTGGCATTCACTTGGCTATAGTGGGCTTGAATGGATGTTTTCTTTGGCCCACGTACAGAAAACCAGAGCCAATGTTTTAAAACTGAGATATTTTACATAGAAATCTAGAAATCCATCGTCTCTTGAAAAATCAGGAGATGTGGCAATGAGGAGTCCACATCCCTACATGACAACAATAGGCTGGAGCCAGGTGGCAGCTGGTCCCTTAGGTAGAGCATGCACTGTCAGTTGGCCAGAGTCTATCTGGCCTGCTCTGCTCATTCATAAGACTTGCTTGACCCTGCAGACAACTCAATTTGTGGCCCTCTGGCCAGCTGGAAACAGTCTATGCCAGGCAGAAGGTAGGCACTTATTTTAAATGAGGAAAACCTTTATCCCCCATTTCTTCACTACCCTTTTCTTGTCTAGTCATGCTAAGGAAGCCCAGTTATTAAGTAAGGCGATTCTCACTTAGAAAAGTAAATTGAACAAATCTGTCAGAGTCAGGAGAGTCTATGTTATACTGTGGTAGCAAACAACTCCTATATCTCAGTGCCTTACAACAATAAGAGTTTATTATTTGTTCACACACACAAACCTAGACACAAAATGAAAACACCCTTATATTTTGACAAGCATGGGTACATACATGAGTGCATGGGTATGTTTGCAATCATGAGTCAAATGAAAACTCTTACATATGAACATATGACCTCCCACAGAACCCTATTTAGAGACTGACTAGCTTAGACCCCATGAAGCTGTTTTCATAAGAGACATAAAAAGGCCCTAGAATCTAGGCATTAAAGGATGCGGGGGGTGCAAGAATATCCACTCTCGGCCAAGGAATTGCCCCATATCATTAAAAGAGTCTGGAAAGCTTATAAAAGAACCTAGAGGTTAAAGAAAAACACGTTAAGCATTTTGGACTTTAAACATTTTGTAAATGCATAAATAGGCAGTACTCTACTGAGGCCTCCTCTTATGGGTTTCTAGCTCAAGAGCGAGATGCACTCCAGATAGCCGGTAGGAAGAGAAATGGATCTGCCAAGCCTGGGTCAGAGAGAAGGGCTAGAAGGCTGGAGTCCTCTATCTCCAGCAGGAGCTGCAGATAGAAAGGAAGACGTTAGAGCCAGGTCACATTCATTTGCCCTCCTGGCTCTCCCCTCTTTTTTGTTCTACCCAATCGAGGCTTTGTCACCTGGACGACAGCACAGAACTCTTCCTCACTGATGTGTTCATTTTGGTTCTTGCCTCCTCCAATCTCTCCATCAAAGTCACTATATATATATATTTTTTTTTTGAGTCAAGCCTGGGATAATTGAATATACTCTTCCCTAGCTCAGACATTCCTTGGCTCCCCACCACCCACAGTTTTGGGTCTAGCTCCTAAGCCTGGCATTCTAGACCTCTGTGACCAGTAGCCTCTCCAGCCTCATCCCTTTCCATTCCACCAGTTCCTCCAAGGCTTCTGCTTCACTCAAACACCACACTTCATCCAACATTTTGGTCTGGGAGTGCCCAGCCTTCCCTCTCAACCTTCCCAGGACTCTATGTCTCCTCAGACCTCAGTCCTTCCTCTCCAGACTGATCATAAAAATTTAGCCACAAAACACAACTAGTGAAGTCATCCAGGCTCGACATTTAGACTGGAGGCAGAGACAAGATCTCCCTCCAGGCTAGGCTCTTATCACTTGTGTATAAGAGCTCACCGCAGCATATTGCAGAGGTCTGGCTAGAAAGCTCTGGGATGGGGACGCCTGGGTGGCTCAGTCGGTTGGGCGTCCAACTTTGGCTCAGGTGATGATCTCACGGTTCGTGGCTTCGAGCCCCACATCGGGCTCTGTGCTGACAGCTCAGAGCCTGTTTTGGATTCTGTGTCTGCCTCTCTCTCTGCCCCTCCCCTGCTCATGCTCTGCCTCCCTCTGTCTCAAAAATAAATAAACATTAAAAAAATTAAAAAGAAAAAGAAAGCTCTGGGATGGGAGTGAGGAGACCTGGGCGTGCCACTTGATATGCTGCATGCCCACTCTCAGGGCCTCAGTTTCCTTGTCTCTTGACACCAGGGAACTGGGCATTTCCTGCTGAGCACGGAGCTCTGACGGTTCACTGAGCAACCACCAACTGCCATCTCCGGCATCAGGCTGAGGAGCTTGGGTGCCTGGGCCCAAGGAGGTTCAACCCACCAACCCAGACCTCTCAGCTAGGCCCTGCTTACCACAGTGTCCTCCCATTTCCCAACCATCCCCACCCCGTGCTGTGCTCTCCTTTCAGGGACCAGGCTACCTGCTGCCGTGCAAAGCTGGAGCAGGGGGATGGAGCCAGAAGATGCCTGAGAGGAGTTTCTCAGCATCAGCAGAGCCTCAGCGGCTTCCAGCTTCCGCTGCCACTCTGAGGAGGCAGAAATCGAGTCCTGATCAGAAGTTACAGGAGCCTGCAAGGGAAAGGGTGTAAGAGAATGGGAACTGAAAACCATGCCTCCCCATGTTCTGCAATTGTCTCTTCAGCTCCCGGTTCCGCTCAAGGCCCCACCCACCCCAAGGCCATCTGCCCTTCCTATGTACTAAGCTTGGCCCCTGCCTGGGTCCTGGACCCCGCTATTTTTCAGGATCTGTGGCTGGCCGCAGTGAGGACAGGGTCAAGGGTGGTACATGGCTGGAAGACCAGAGCTGAGCATCTAGAAACAAGGAAGGAGAGGCCAGGGGATCAAACCCTCTGGCAGACACATATTACCAGTACACAGACAGGGCCAGGATTTTGCAGTATCTGGATGTGGGAATCTGAGCGCCTGCTGGCCATTAGTCGTTGTGGCTTGTGCAAGTCCTTTCCCCTGTTTGGCCAGCTTTCCTTTCTATGTCCTTCTTCTATATCTTTCCTGAGACACCCATTCCTGCCAGCAGTTTCAAAACTCTCGGGGCAACAGTGACGAGTGTGGGAAAATACAGGTGTCTGCACTTTAACCTGCAAAGCACCTGGAGAGACGTGATGACTGTCCCTGTCCAGGGACTGGTTCTCACCTCCATACTGCCCAATCCCCATGGAACTTGAAGGACCAGCCTGGCTCATCTCCAGGAAGCTTTCTCTAAGGGCCTCTGGACTCTCCCCTGGGTTTTGTGGCCCTCACCACCATGGCCCGCCTTTCAGCGGGACCTTCTATCCCATCAATCTGTTTTATGTGGAATAACAGCACCCATTCGTTGAAGTCTTGCTATGTGGCACAACTTGGCCTGGTCCTCTTGTCAATGCTATAGGCTTATGATATTGTCCCCATCAGTACACCACTAAGGAAATGGAGGCTTGGAAGTGTAATGTCACTTGTCCAAATTCTCACAAATAGGAAATGGCAAGGCTGGGAGAACCCTGCCCTTGCCCACTAGTCTGAGATGCTGTCTCCTCCTCCCCTCCTCCTGCTCCTCCACCTCGTCCTTCTCTGCCTCTGACTTCTGGTCCCGCTCCTCTCCTCCCCCTCCTTCTGCTCCTCATCAGTCGCCACCTCCACTTCCCCCTTGTATCTCCCACGGCATCAAGCACAAAGGTTGGCCATGCAATAACACAGTATATAGCTAGCTTTGTGGTCGTTCTCAATTTACGCACATGCTGGACAGGGCAGAGGTCCTGTGGGTCTTCTTGGAAAGAGAAGTTGTCAGTTGCATCTTCAAGGCTGCTGGAGTCCAATATAGAGACAAAGATTTTGGGGCCTGACCAATCAGCAGACCTCTTTGGGTGCTTGCCTGCAGGAGCAGAGAGTGCAGGGTGGAGTGTCAGTACCAGGCCTGACATGGAGAGGAGACGTGAGTATGTTGTGGGATGAGGATAGTAGCCCAGAATGTCAGAGCTGAAAAGACCTTGAGGACCAGCCAGTTCCTGGTCTTTATTTTCCAACCAGGGAAATTGAGGCCCAAGGAGAAGTATTATTTCCCCAAAATCATATGGCAGGCTGCAATAGGGCTAGAGAGGGAACCCATGTCTTCAGGACAAAGAGAAAAGAGTCTGGGCAGTGGCTGAGATGGGAACCTCCTCACAGCCCCCAGACTCTCCTTTCCTCCCTGGGGTTGCACAGGGGTGGGCCTCAAACTGGGACATGATGCTCTCCTTCCCAGCTGGGGAAAGCTGAGGACAAATTAGACGAGCCTTTCCCCCCTGAACCCACCCCACTCTACCTCACCCCCAATCTGAGGTCTCATTTCACCGTGGACCATTTCCACCCCCCAGATTGCTCCTTCCCACCAACATTTGGTAGATTATACTGATGAAGTTTTATAGGTGGGGCATCTAACGCCCCAAGGAGTAACTTGCCAAGGCCACATTGAAATTGGGTAGTAGGACTGGTGGCAGAACAGTTCGTGCTCCCTGCACCCAACCCCAGATGCCCTCCCTGGCCAGAGACACTCACTGACAACTCCTCCTTGAATGGTCAACTTCTGGACATGGCTGTGAGCTTTGGGAGGGGAGGCTCCACTCATTATCAGTCCTTGAGTCAGGTGCCTCTTTAGGCATGCCCCCTGCTCCCTCTTCAAGACACTCTCAGCAGGCAAGATTTCCCTAAAGTGGGGGATTTCCAGTCTACAGTCAGACACGTTTAGAGGAGCATTCCCCCACCCCCACTGGCAGACACCATACTCACGAGAAGAAGGCACACTTGTGACACTCGCAAGCCTGGAAGGGGCAGGAGTGCTCCTGGTCCTTGATTTGGTCATCGAGGCCGTGGTTGTAGCAGCGGGCACAGCGACTTACAGTTCTTTTGGGGCCAAGTTCGATCCCCCATGGGGCTCCGGTCTCAAGCCCAGTGAGGGGGTCAGAGGTCCAGCAGGGAACAGCAGGCATTTCATTGGGATCCATGGTTCTAGGGCCAGGAGTGGATGTCAGGATGGCCACATGATCCCCTACCCTCAACGTACTTCCTCTGCCCTTCACAATCCCCACCTGAGGTGCCTGGATTCTTCTTCATCCAGCTCACCGCTGAAATCGGATCGCACCCACCCTTCTTGCTCACACAGTCTCCTTCCCAGGAGGCTCCACTCACGCAAAGCCTCATTCCAGGCAACTCGTGGCATGGTTCCTGTCAACTTTCAATTGAGTCATCATTCTCCTTGCCTACCTTCACTCTACAGAGACCCCGTGTTTAGGCATATACATTCACTCTTGTGCCCCCTTCAACGACTCCTGCCCTCCCCTTCTCATGTGTCATCCTGTGTTCTGCTATACCTATTTTTCCTGGCAACCACTTCCATTATTGTCTCCCTAACCTCTTGCATTTATTCACTCCCTACTCATGACTCTATGGCTCCTGCACTCAATTCTGTTATTAGTCTCATGTACATCCTACGTTCAAATTTCCTCTCACCTCCCATTCTGATCTTCTTCTGCACCTCACTGTAATCTTAACTATTCTCTCCCCCCGCTTAAGCAGAAACTCCTTTGTACCCCATGAGATTATATTATGCTGCTGGATCCCAAGCCCCTCCTTTGATAATTATGTCTTATTCATCCCTTCAATTAGTCATTGACTAGATCCCTGTTGAGCCCCCTGTGGAATGCCAGACCCTGATCTGGTTAACAGCCAACTCCTCAATGCACTAATTGTTTTCTTCCACCAGCACATCCTCTCTGCTTTCATTCAAACCCATGCATTCCCTACACAGCCTCCCAACAATCTCCTATGATTCTCTTCACGCTCCAACAGTTATGCTTGGGTACACCTTCCCCGTCCTCCAAACCCAGGGTGTACCACCTCATCTCCAGGCAGCCCAATAATGCGCTGCCACTACCACATCAAAATCAAAGGCAAAGGCATACGCCATGCCTCAGGTTCCAGACGCTAGGAGTCAGGGGTCTGAGGCAAGAGATCCACCCATAGGCATGCCGAGGTGGTTGGGTGGGGGTGGGGGTGCGGGACACTGAGTGAGACATCAGGAGCAGGCGGAGGGACCCCACTGAGTTGGAGGAGAGGGGAAGGAGTTGGTGATCCAGAACAGGAAGGAGGGAGGAAAGATGTGTGGAGAATGAGGGTTATATTCCCGATGCCACCCTGTGGTTACCTCAGCCTCCAACCGCAGTGACAGGAGGTGGGAGGGAAGACCAGTTCTCTCTCCCTTTCCCGCTCTTTGCACAAACGCTAATGAGCTTCCAGCGCAGCTTTCCTCCTCCCACGTCAGTGGACTGAGACCAATGAGCTTCGAAGTCCACCGGAAGTCAGCCACCAAAGTCCCGCCCCCTCGCCCTCCTCCCACTTCTTCACGTGCAGGCTTTACCACGCCTGCCAGTGAGTAACTCCTGAAGTGAGGTGGCGGTTTGTAGTCCCCCAAACCTTGTTTCCCAGACTTTAGAACGAGGGTTGTCTGCCCGATGTTAGCCTATGGTTACCTCAGCCTCCAACCAGCGACAGGAGGTGGGAGGGAAGACCCAGTTCTCTCTCCCTTTTTCGCTCTTTGCACAAACGCTAATGAGCTTCCAGCGCAGCTTTCCTCCTCCCACGTCAGTGGACTGAGACCAATGAGCTTCGAGGTCCACCGGAAGTCAGCCACCAAAGTCCCGCCCCCTCGCCCTCCTCCCACTTCTTCACGTGCAGGCTCCTGAAGTGAGGTGGAGGTTTGTAGTCCCCCAAGCCTTGTTTCCCAGACTTTTCTCCCTTTGGATGTGAAATACTACATGTGCATGTGTTTTAACTCATGTACTTTGTATTCTATTCTGTAATTTACTTTTATAAAATTCAGTGTGTGTTTTTAAGATTCATCCATAGTCTTGTGTCAGATATTCTCAATCAGGGGACATCCTGCACCCCCAAGGAACATTTGGTAGTCCCGTAGTTCCTGGAGTCAATTCAGTCCGCCTTTGCATATCTCAGCTTCTGAGTTCCCTGTCTGGTTCGTAGTTAAATTTGTCTATTCCTGTGCCGATACTCCAGCATCTTAGTTTTTACCTCTCATCAGGATATCTTGATCCATGGATGGTAGGGCAAGTCCCCACAGCTTATTCATAATCTTCAGGCATATCATTCTTGTTCTTCACCTTTTTCCCTTCCAGCATATGTGTTAGAAGGAACGTGTCATGTTCCCTTGAGAACTCACTTGCAACAGATTTGGGATGCATTTTCATTGAATCTGCGGGTCGGTTACGGGAGAATTGGCTATCTTTTTGACACTCAGCCTTCTTAGTCACCAACATGGCATGTCTTTCCATTTATGTGGGTCTTCTTTAACGTTTTAATCCTTTAGTTTACTATTTAGTTTTATCTTTTCTACATTCAGATCTTGTGCATCTTTCAATGTATATCACCCAAGATACTCTAGAGTGTTGTTGCTCTTGTACTGTACTTGATATCTGTTTAAAATGACATTTTCTAATTGTATCTAATTTATAGAAATCCATTTAACATTTTAAAAACCATATTGACCTTAAAGTTGGCCACCATGCTAAACTCTGTGATATCTAATAATTTGTCTTTAGGCGTCTGCGGTTTTCTATGAATTTGTGAGGAAGAGAAGTACGATAATCAATTTACAGGTTTCTTAAGCCTTTACTGGCTGGTTTGGACGTCCACTACAAGGTGGAACAGACATGGCAAAATTGGACCTCTTTGGGTTGTCCCTAATATTAAATAGAATGCTGCCAACATTTCCATATTAAAATGTGTTTGCTGCGTTCCACTCTTTTCTCTCCCTCCTCCCTCCCTCCGTCTCCCTTCTTTCCTTCCTTCTTTCCTTTCCTCCCTTGTTTCTTCTTTTTTCTTCTTTTCTTTTGTTTTCTTTCTTTCTTTCTTTCTTTCTTTCTTTCTTTCTTTCTTTCTTTCTTTCTTTCTTTCTCTCTCTCTCTCTCTCTCTCTCTCTCTCTCTCTTCTCCCCCTTCCTTCCTTCCTTTCTTCCTTTCTCTCTCTCTCTCTCTTTTTCTCTATTAGTTTAAGGGGCTTCCTCTATATTTCTAGGTTAATAAGTTTGTCTTAAAAATCATGAATAGAGGGGCACCTGAGTGGCAAAGTTAAGTGTCCAACTTTGGCTCTGGCCATGATCTTGCGGTTCATAGGTTCAAGCCCCACAGCAGGCTCTTTGCTGACAGCTTGGAGCCTGGAGCACGCTTGGAATTCTGTATCTCCCTCTCTCTCTCTCTCTCTCTCTGCTCCTCCTCTGACCACACTCACTTGCCCACTCTTTCACTCTCTTTCTCAAAAAAAATAAAATAAAAACATTAACAATGCTTAAAATCGTGAATAGATATCAAATTTTACTTTTCTGTCTCTACTGAAATGATCAAGAATCTGTTTAGTCTGTTAATACAGTGACTATTATTTGCAGATGCGTTTTTCAAAATCTTTAGTGAAGTTTATAACCACAAGAAGACAAAAACAAAATTGTGTATATTAATAAGTTTTCAAAAATTAAACATACACATTCAGTCAACACCTAGAGCAAGCAGCAGAATATATTAGCAATACACAAACCCCTCTCATGCCCTCTTCCATCTATATTTTTCAAATATGAATCCAGCTTCATTCTCCTAGAATAAATGTAACTTTGTTATGGTGGATCATCTTTTATAGATACTTGTGGGTTCAGTTTCCTAAAGATTTTCTTAGGAATTTTTGCGTCTTCTGTTCATGAGCGAGATAGACTTGAAGTTTCCCGTTCTCATACTATCTTTGCTGCTTCCAGCGTCAAGGTTTTCTGGTTTTCTTTTTCTTTTTAATTTTTTTTATTTATTGAGAGGGAGAGAGAATCCTAAATAGACTCTGCACTAATAGTGAGGAGCCCAACGTGGTGCTCAAACTCAGGAACCTGTGAGGTCATGACCTGAGCAGAAATTAAGAGTCAGACGCTCAACTGACTGAGCCACCCAAGTGCCCAATCAACGTCAAGGTTTTCTAGTCTCATAGACCGAGTTGGGGAATAGTTTCTCTTTTCTACCCTCTGGGAGTTTTTGCATAAAATTGGGATTATTTGTCTTGATACTTTATTAAAACTTGATCACTAAACAGCTGTGATGCCTGTTTTCCTCGCTTTTTTTTCCTATTGTAATGTGGATAATTTTAAACATATATAAATAGAGTTTGTATGCAAACTTACAGTCTCCAAGTTCATTACGGCAGAGCTGTGGTCCAGGAACTCTAGCTGGCATCAGATTTCAAATAGGCCAAAGGGTGTGTGAAAACAGAATGCTGAGCTTTCCATCTATAGTCTCAGATTAAAATATATGGGGTGGGACCCAGAGTTTGCTTTTCGACAAGTTGCCTGGTGGTCCAAATGCTGCAGGTGGGGAATCACACTTTGAGAAACATTTTATATACAAGACAGAATGGCGAGGGAATCTCCCAGCATCCATTACTGGACTGCAAACATTAACAACTCATACCCAATTTCATTTCATATAGACCTTCTCCCCTTCCTCTCTTCCAGATTATTTTCAGGAAAATACCAGAAATCATTCTACCTTATTGTGGAATATTTTACCACGTAGCTCTAAAAAATGAGCAATCCCTTTTTTTCAACGTGCTATTAAAACGCACAAAGTTGAAGAGTGAACATTCTTTTACCTAGATTTCATACTATCCTATTGCTTTATCTCTCCTTTTTTTTCTTTTTGCTTAACCACTCAAGTTCCAAACACTTCATCCAGTTACTTAAGAATAGATCTCCTAAGAACTAAGATATTCTCTTGTCTAACCGTATTACTTGTCATGTTGAAGAAATTTAACAATGACATGATAATATTATCTAAGTCCATACACAGCCCATATTCAAATATATCCTTTTGAGAGTCAACAGTTCAATCAAGTATCACACATTGCATTCACTTGTCATGTCTCTTTAGTATCTTCCGGTCCTAAATGGTTTCTCAAGTTAGATCTTCCATGACAATGACATTTTCCAAGAGCCTAGACCCGTTTGCTTCCAATGTGTCCACAATATGGTTTTGCTTGATAATTCCTCTCTTTTAGATTTCTGTTTAATATTTTTCGCAAGAATATTAAATGAGTGATGGGTAGTTCATGTTACATCACATCTGAAAGCTTCAAAGGTCAGTTTGTCTAGCTGTCGGTGCTGATCTTGGCATTATCCAGTTTGATCACTTATTTATGGTATCGTTGGACAGATCACTCCATTGTAAATGTATCTTTGTTCCTCTGTGACTTATAAGCAGTCTGTAGCATGATATTTTGATAGCATACGGGTATTCTGTTCCTTCCCTGCAAAATTTCACCTCTTAGCCTTAGTTTTTGTTCCTGGCTCTTGCCTGATTTGATTATTATTTGGTGGTTGAAAAATGATCACTTTCTAAAAGTGCTGTCATTTGTTTCTACTTTCATTGACGGACATTTTGCTGTGAAGATGAACATCCCAGCTTCCCACTTCGACCCTTTGCAGCAGCAGAGGAACATGAAAAGCCACTAATTCGTTGTGTTCAAGGAAATATAAAGAGAATAATGTGAACAATATTAAGAGAAATGTAAGCAAATTTAAGATGAATTTGGCAAAAATTTCTCTAACTGTCCAAACAGAACAACAGAATCTATTGTCTGAAATTAATAACAACAACAACAAAGATTTTTTAAACAATTATTAAGAGAACCTGAGTTATAAATTTGGCCAGCTATAAAACAGCTTGACTCTTTTTTTTTCTTTGTTTATTTATTTATTTTTTTATCTTTCTCTTGCATTTTTATTTTTTTTATTTTTTATTTTATTTATTTATTTTTTTTACAAATAGTTTATTGTCAAATTAGTTTCCACATAACACCCAGTGCTCATCCCCACAAGTGTCCTCCTCCATGTCCATCACCCCCCTCCCCCCCACATCCATCAGTCCTCAGTTTTTGTCAGCATTCAAGAGTCTCTCATGATTTGCCTCTCCCCCTTTCCCCCACCATTTCCGCCCTTCTTCTCCCCCTTGTTCCTCTGTTAAGTTCCTCCTAATCCTCCTATACATGCACACATATGATATTTGTCCTTCTCTGCCTGACTTATTTCGCTCAGCATAACACCTCAAGGTCCATCCATGTTGCTACACATGGCCAGATTTCATTGTTTCTCATTGCCATGTAGTATTCCATGGTATAGATAAACCACATCTTCTTGATCCATTCATCTGTTGATGGACACTTAGGCTCTTTCCAGGTTTTGGCTTTTGTTGAGAGTGCTGCTATGAACATTGGGGGTACATGTGCTCCTATGCCTCAGCATTTCTGTATCCCTTGGGTAAATTCCTAGCAGTGCTATTGCTGGGTCATAGGGAGTTCTATTGTTAGTTTCCTGAGGAACCTCCACACTGTTTTCCAGAGGGGCTGTACCAGTTTACACTCCCACCAACAGTGTAGGAGGGTGCCCGTTTCTCCACATCCTCGCCAGCATCTAGAGTTCTCTGAATTGCTCATTTTAGCCACTCTGACTGGCGTGAGGTGGTATCTCAGTGTGGTTTTGATTTGTATTTCCCTGATGAGGAGCGATGCTGAGCATCGTAAAACAGCTTGACTCTTTTGTGTGCTCTCTCCGTCTCTGTCTCTGTCTCTCTGTCTCTCTGTTTCTCTCTCTCTCTCTCTCTCTCTCACACACACACACACACAAATTTTTGGATAGACACATGCCTTAAAAATAGAAATAAAAAAGCAGTGTTTATTTCAGTTACAGAATGTATGTTAGAAAATTGTGACACCATATATTACATTTTAAAAAAGCAGAAGACCTTCAGCCAAGTCTATATAATACAAGGCCTTTCCAATAATGTGATAGAGGAATTGATTCAAAATCTGAAAAAAAAAATCCAAATACTTTATTTTTACCATTACTTGAGTCATGAGACATGAGATCCTGGCCAATTAATACCCTAGGTATATTCTGTCTCCAAGGATTTTCCAATTAGCGAGTACATGATTTGTAGCTTAAAGAATTGAACTTATGGTGCAAAGATTGTGTAATATTTTCTATCACTTAGAAAAGAATTTGAGCTAAGTACAAGAGGTATTACAAAAAACAGTTTCTGTCATGAAGGACCATAGTATATCTGTTATGCTGGAAAGCAAATCTCATTGTTGTTATAAATCAAGAGTCCGATGTTTTTTTTATTCTTCTTTCCACTGTATGGTACATATTGAGGACATCGATACTTAGCTTTCTAAAATAGACTGTATGTAGTCTATCATGAATATAGTTATTGTTGTCATTCAGTAAATATGTTCAAATGCAGCGATTCATTGTAGCTTAATTTTGTCATTCTTGCTAGAAGTTTGTACGTTTATTTTAAAAAATTTTAATGTTTTTTTAAATTTATTTCTGAGAGAGAGAGACAGCATGAGCAGGGGAGAGTCAGAGAGACAGGGAGACAAGGAATCCAAAGCAGGCTCCAGGCTCTGAGCTGTCAGCACAGAGCCTGATGTGGGGCTCGAACCCACAACCGTGAGATCATGACCTGAGCCGAAGTCGGACGCTTAACCGACTGAGCCACCCAGGCACCCCCAGAAATTTGTAAAGTTTATGGATCTTTTCAAAGAACCAGATTTTTGTTTCACTGATTTTCTCTATTGTTTTCTGTTTTATATTTCATTGACTACTGGACTTAATCTTCAGCACTGCCTTCCTTCTGCTCACTTTGCTCTTATTCTTCTAGTTTCCTGAGGTGAAAACCTAGATTATCGATTTGATGCTTTTTCTTTTACTTAATGTAAACACTTAATGATGTAAATTTTCATTTCAGCAATGCTTTCGCTTCATCCCACAAATTTTGATATGTTTTATAATCATTTCTATTCAGTTCAATTCATTTCTTGATGTGCTGGAACATTTTCTCTTTAGTCCATGGATTGGGTGGCCTCCTTACCACTGGGTGTTGAAATCATTTCAGCAGGGAAAAGGCAAGTTGTCTCCTTACTGCCTGGTGGAAGTATAGTTCCAGAATCTCCACGTGATTGATTTCCAATAACATAAGAGGGGCAGAGTGGCCCCTGTTTCTGCCAGTTAAATGTGGAATTCTAGGCTTCCCATTAGACCTTTGCTGGTTTGAGTGGGGTAAAAGCCATTGCTTGTTCTAGGGTGTTTGGCTGAAGTGGAGCACTTACTGTCAAAGGTTTTCTGTCTTGCAAGGCTGCCACTTTTCTGACCCTTATGTTAGACACAGCAGGCTTTTGTTGCAGCTCTTTCGTTGTTCTCATTTTCACCCTATCATCATCGGTTTGCCTATGCCTTTCATCATTTCTAGGTAGCTGGCTTCTTCAGCTCAAAGTCTGGGATATATGACACGGAAAGAAAACCAAAGGAATTCACCACTGTGTCCTTCCTTTGGTTGAGATCCCTAGTTGTTCTGCCTTCTCCTCTCCACTTTGCAGAGTCCTATGTTTATTTTATATGTGGTGTCCAGGCTTTTAGGTTGTAATTAGTGGGAAGGATAGGAAACTGTACCTCTACTCTATCTTCCCAGAAGCAGAAATATCTATATGAATTTAATTATAAGTCTTGATTTTTTTGCATGTGTTTGGATTTAAAATTAAATTTAAATTCAGTTTTAATCCAACTTAAGATATGGGCACCTGGGTGGCTCAGTTGGTTAAGCATCTGACTTCGGCTCAGGTCATGATCTCACGGTTTGTGGGTTTGAGCCCTGCATCAGGCTCTGTGCTGACAGCTAGCTCAGAGCCTGGAGCCTGCTTTGGATTCCTTGTCTCCCTCTCTCTCTGACCCTCCCCTGCTCACGCTGTCTCTCTCTCTCTCTCAGAAATAAATAAAAGATTTAAAAAAATTTAATCCACCTTAAAATAATTGAATTCAATATGTTTGTCTTTGATCCGAAACTCTAATTTTTGCAAGAAATAAACACATCTACCTGAGAAGCTATTTGAAAAATATACCACAAAATGCATGTGCTTTGAAGAGACAGAAATTGATGTTCAAAAGACTTCCAGATAAATCAGGCATAATTAAAACAATTCCATCCTAGGTAAAACCCAAATTTAAGGTCATAATAATAATTTCATGGGGAAATTTCTCAGTCCCTTAACTTTGGATGTTTTTCCCAATTTCTCAGGTCTATCCACTTCATTGAGTTCATATTCAAAAACATACTTCAGCTTCAGTAACCAAATATAAGTAATCCTATAAAAGCTCTTAAAATGACAATTGGGAAATTCAGTAGATGTGGCACATTTGGCACTTGGTAAAATCATTAATTTTAGGTGAGCTGATTTTGTTGTCACCCAGCATCACAAAGCATAACAGGGGGAATCCCAAACAAAGGGGGCTCTTCTCCTGGCCACCATCCATCTGTGTAAGCACAGGGAGGGAGGAACTCATTGTTGGACAAATGAGGCAAATGAATTCTGAATCTCTTAATTTGGATTACAGTAATAGATTTTGTGTATTTGTGGCATTGAAGGTCTATTGATAGTAATTAGAGCTAATATTTTGGGGGCATTAGCTATTTGCCAGATAGTGCACTAAATGTTCTATAAACATTGTCACATTTGATAAGCACCCCCACCCATTTTTATCCTCAGTTTTGTAAATTGGAAATCTAAGGCTGAGAGAGACTAAGTAATTTGCCCTACTAAGAAGTGGTAGAACCAAGTTTCAAATTAAAAATTGTCTATCTTATACAATTGTCATTTGTGGGTCCTTGACTTTACAGACATCTTTATCCGAGGTCCAGAATACCTTGAGTAATAAAGTCCTGAACACATTGGTTGTACATTAGCAGACATTTCTTGCAGTTCAAAGGGTTTCACATAAATAGCCATTCGTTGTATGTAAACTCAGATTTTAGGCTGCTGTTGGGAATCTTTGATCAATGGCCAAGTGATATTTGTTGAATATGTAGAGACTGATTCAGAAGGAGAAAGATGGAGCTGTATTTCCATACTGTGTGAAGGGTAGTCTTTTGGGCCTCTTCTACATTTTAACCAAAAATCTATCAATAACCAGCAGGACAGTGGGCTGCATCAATATAAACATAAGCTATTTCAGTGGCAAATACTAACTTGGTGCTATGGAATTATGAAAACCATAATTGGTGGTTCAAACAAATCTCTGTTGCTAACTCCTCCTATGAGAGACCTCTGCAGCCCTTCATCCACATATTCATTCATTTGAGTCTCTCAGCTTCCTGAAGGGATTAGGGATGAAGTTAGCTACCACCAGAGATATTAGTCCAGGCTTGCTGACAAATATCCAGGTGAAAATCTGGTTTTATTTAAGACATAGTGGCCAAAAATAACTCCCATTAAACTTAATTAAGATATATTTTGGTGACCAGTTGCAGGCGTGGCAATCATTACGCTTCAAATGTTCCAGTTAAATTGATTGTTTTTTCAAGAGTGACAACTCTGAGATCAAAGATGATATCTTATACATCTTTGCTCCTACAGCTCCTGTTGTGGTCCTTTTCACATGGTTGCTGACCAAGAAAAGTTATTTCTTGAGAGACATGTAAGTGCCAAGCACAGCCACAAACACCCGATAGACAAGCACAGTGAAATATTGTACTGGAAGCCGGCCAAAATGGCAAAAGAAGAACCTCTGAAAACTCTGTCCTTCCTAAAATCCATGAGAAAATTGGCAGAAATTTTTAGAATCAATGTTTTCACAACTCTGGAAATTCACCAAAAGCATGCAACACTGTCAGGTATGTTTATTCTAGAGAAACAGATGAATCTCAGTAGGAAGAGTGAGCGATGTGGCATATTAACCGGCCTTATTCTCATGCTCTTCTATCCAACTCTGTGGGTAGCCTTGATTATGGAGAGCCTGCAATTGCAGTGAAAGCCAGCAGCCTGGCAGCTGCCAGAGGGAGCAGAAAGGAGATGCACCTCTGTAAACTTTCACTCCCAGGGAAATGTCATTATTTGACCTGTCTGGTTGGACCTGGATGACCCCACCTGCATGGCTTTCTGTGTTTGCACTGACTCAGAGCTTGCCCATTTGAAATGCCTTTTCCCTGGGGGCACTTGTCAAAAACATTTAGGGGCAATCATTTAACCTTTCAGCTGCTTCAGGCAGTAGATAACACTTGGGGTGAACAATAGGTGAACCAAAACCTTAAAAGGAAACACTGAGGAATAAGATGTCCACAGGGACTTTAAAAAGCTGTGCCATTATCTCAATTAATCTTTGACAAGGCAGGAAAGACTATCCAATGGAAATTTTTAAAAAAAGTTTCTTGAACAAATGTTGGGAAAAGTGGACAGCGACATGCAGAAGAAGGAAACTGGACCACTTTCCTACACCATACACAAAAATAAATTCAAGATGAATGGACGACCTAAATGTGAGACAGAAACCATCACAATCTTAGAGGAGAACACAGGCAGCAACCTCTCTGACCTCGGCCGCAGCACCTTCCTACTAGACTTATCTCCAGAGGCAAGGGAAACAAAAGAAAAAATGAATGATTGGGACTTCATCAAAATAAAAAGCTTCTGCACAGTGAAGGAAACAATCAACAAAACTAAAAGGCAGCCTACGGAATGTGAGAAGATATTTGCAAATAACATATCTAAAGGGTTAATATCCAAAATCTATAAAGAACTTAGCAAACTCAACACCCCAAAAAGAAATAATCCAGTGAAGAAATGAGCAGAAGATATGAATAGACACTTTTCTAAAGAAAACATCCAGATGTCTAACAGACACACGAAAAGATGCTCAACATCACTCATCATCACTCATCATCAGGGAAATACTAGTCAAAACCATGATGAGATACCACCAAACACCTGTCAGAATGGCTAAAATTAACAACACAGGAAACAACAGGTGTTGGTGAGGATGCAGAACAAGGGGAACCTTCTTTTACTATTGGTGAGAATGCAATTTGGTGCAACCACTCTGGAGGAAAGTGGAGTTTCCTTGAAAAGTTAAAAATAGGGGGCATCTGGGTGGCTCAGTCAGTTAAGCACCTGAGTTCGGCTCAGACCACCATCTCATGGTTCATGAGTTTGAGTCCCACATCGGGCTGTGTGCTGAACACTCAGAGCCTGGAGCCTGCTTCAGGTTCTCTGTTTCCCTCTCTCTCTGCTCATGCTCTGTTTGTCTCTGTCTCTCTCTCTCTCTCAAAAATAAATAAACACTAAGAAATTTTTTGAATAGTTTATTGTCAAGTTGGTTTCCATAAAACAATCAGTGCTCATCCCCAAAGTGCCCCCCTCCATTCCCATCCCCCCCTTCCCCTCACCCCACCCCCATCAGCCCTCAGTTTACAGAACTACCCTACAACCCAGCAATTGCACTACTAGGTATTTACCCAAAAGATATAAAAATCCATATTCAAAGGGGTGCATGCACTCCAATGTTCATAGCAGCATTATCAACAGTAGCTGAGCTATGAAGAGAGCCCAAATGTCCATTAACTGATGAATGGATAAAGAAGATGTGGTGTGCCTTTTAGAGAAAGGCAAATACCGTATTATTTCACTCATATGTGGAATTAAGAAAGAAAACAGATGAACATGGGGGGAAAGAGAGAGGGAAACAAACCATAAGAGACTGTTAAATTAGAGAACAAACAGGGTTGATGGAAAGAGATGGGTGGGGGTGGATTAGATGAGTGATGTGTATTAAGTTGGGCACTTGTTATGATGGTCACTAGGTGTTGCATGTAAGTGATGAATCACTGAAGTCTAGTCCTGAAGCCAATGTTGCACTGCATGTTCACTAACTAGAATTTAAACCGAAATTGAAAAAAACAACTGTGACCTTGTCCCTATGAATCCGGAAGGCCAGACACATTCCCAAGACCACAGCATGCTCCAGAAAGACTCAAAAAGGTCCTAAAGTCTCAAATTCAGGTTATATTTTATTTGAGGCTCTGAGAAAACAGAAATGAAGGCCTGCCAGGCTGAGTGTAGAAGGCATGCCCAACATACACACAGACCTCCATGTCAAAGACTGAGTGTTTTAACAGTTACAGACATTTAGAGACATCTCTGCCTAATCATTAGTTACCCACTAAGCTAGCCAAGCATTGAATTAGTAGCCATGTAACACAGAGAATACAGACTTTACAGAAACAGTTCAGAAAAGTCACCAAACAAACACAGGACAGCAAAAACACCAACACCAAATGGCAACAATGAAACCTGGAGAGGAGGCAGAATCTGAATTCCAGAGTCACCACTTTCTATTACTTAAAATGTCTACCTTTTGATCAAAACCTATCAGACGTGCAAAGAAACAGGAAATTATGGGACATACACTGGGGTACCCAGACATTGGATTTACTAGACAGAGACTTTAAGTCAGTTATTGTAAATATGTTCAAACATCTAATGGAAGCTGTGTCTTATGAATTAAAAGGAAATATGAGAATGATGATACATTAAATAGATATATCAACCAAGAGAGAGAAATCATTTTTAAAATATCAAACAGAAATTCTGTAGTTGAAAAATATAATAACTGCAATGAAAAATTCATGGGACCATCTCAACAGAAATTGCATTTGGGGTTAAAAAGAATCACCAGAATTGGAAGTTAAAGCCAATTGAGATTGTACAGTCTGAGAAAAAGAAAAAAAAATAATGAAGAAAAATGAACAGAACTTCAGAGACCTTGTAGGACATGATAAAGTACAGCATTTATGCCTAATTAGAGTCCCTGGAGGAGAGGAGAGGAGAGGAGATAAAGGGAAATAAAGACTATTAGAAAAATATGGGGCACCTGGGTGGTTCTGTAGGTTAAGTGTTGGACTCTTCATTTCAGCTCAGGTCATGATCTCACTGTTTGTGAGATGGAGCCCAGCATCAGGCTCTTCGCTGACAGCATGGAGCCTGCTTGGGATTCTCTCCCTCTCTATCTGCCTGCCTCTCTAAATAAATAAATAAATAAATAAATAAACAAACTTGAAAAGAAGAAATCAATGGCCCAATATTTCCCAAATTTTACTAAAAGTATGAATCTAGTGAAACAAAACAGTTGAAGACTCCATGGGGGATAGATTCAAGGAAAGCTGCACCTAGAAACAGCTTAATCAAACTCCTGAAAACCAAAGACAATGAAAGAAGGTTGAGGGGTGTCTGGGTGGCTTAGTCGGTTAAGTGTCCGACTTTCGCTTAGGTCTTGATCTCGCGGTTCGTGGGTTTGAGCCCCGCGTCGGGCTCTGTGCTGGCTGCCAGCTCGGAGCCTGGAGCCTGTTTCAGTCTGTGACTCCCTCTCTCTCTGACCCTCCCTTGCTCATGCTGTCTCTCTCTCTCTCTCTCTCTCTCCTAGAAATAAATAAAACATTAAAAAAAAAAAAGAAGGTTGAAAGCAGACATACAAAAGCAGCTCATCATGTACAAGGGATCCCCAGTAAGTATAACAGCTGACTTCTCATCAGAAACCATGGAGAACAGAAGATAGTGGGAAGTCATATTCAAAGTGCTGAAAGAAAGAGTGTCAGACAGGGATTCTCATCCAGCAAAACTCTCCTTCAAAAATGAAGGTGAAATAAAGTCATTCTCAGGTAAGGGGAAAACTGAGAGAATTTATTACTAGCAGGCTTATCTTACAAGAAATGTTAAGGCAGAAATCCCCAAAAGACATTAGAGAGTAACTCAAATCACATGCAGAAATAAAGAGCATCCCTAAAGTTAACTAGGCTGGCATTTATAAAAGACAGCATAAAGATATTGTTGTTTGTAACTTTCTTCTGACTTTACCTGAATTAAAACACAAGTGCATAAAGCAATAATTATGGAACTATCTGGATGGGCTTTAAAGGTATAAACATGCAATTTTAATGACAATAATAGTACGAAGGAGCTGGAGAGTCCAGAGATATAAAGATCAAAGGTTTTACATAAAATTGAAGTTAAATTGATATTAATTGGAGTTAGATTATTTTAAATTAAGACCTTAATTGTAATTTGTGAGGCAACCAATAAGAAATAATTCAAAATTGTGGTAAACAATAAGGGAATAAAAATGGTATGAGAGAAAATACTTTAAAAAATTTTTTTAGCATTCATTCACCTTTGAGAGACAGAGTGTGAGTGAGGGATGGACATAGAGAGAGGGAGACACAGAATTTGAAGCAGGGTCCAGGCTCCGAGCTGTCAGGACAGAGCCCAATGTGGGGCTCGAAGTCACGGACCACGAGATCATGACCTGAGCTGAAGTTGGACGCTCAACCAACTGAGCCACCCAGGTGTCCCGAGATAAAATATTTTTAACACAAAGTGGCACCTCAATGGTCAGAGAGAACAACATGAAAACATGTGAAAAAAATGACAGTGGCAGACACAAATCATATTATATCATGAATTACATTAAATGTAAGTGGAATGAACCCGAAAAGGCAAAGCAGTTATTGGCAGAATGTCATACAGATAGAAAGCAGAATGGTGGTTGCTAGGGATTGTGGGAAGAGAAGGGGAATGGAGAGTTAGTGTTTCATTGGTATAGAATTTCATTTGGGGAAAATTAAAAGGTTCTGGAGATTAATATGTTGATGGTTGCACAACAATGTGATTGTGCTTAATGAAACAGAGGTGTATGCTTAAAAATGGTTAAATGTTAAATTTTATGCTATGCATATTTGACCACAACTTATAAAAAGGGGGGGGGGAAGAAAACAAAAGCCATCCCCTGCCCATTGTTTGGGAAGCTAAATATTGTTAACCTGGCTACACACCCAAAATTGATCTACATATTCAATGCAATCTCCAACAAAATCCCAGATGACTTCTCTGCAAAGATAAGTAAGCTGTTCCCAAAACATTCACAGAAATTCAAGAATTCAAAACTAGCCAAAGAAACCTTTAAAAAGAAGGATACAGTTGGACGACACGCACTTCCCAATTTCAAATCTTACTATGAAACTCCAGCAATGAAGACAGTGTGGGTTTAGCATAAGGATCGTTATATAGATAAATGGAATAAAATTGAAAGTCCATCAAAAAAACTTTCGCATTTACATTCAGTTGGTTTTCAAACAGGTGGCAAGATAATCATACGGGGTAAAAAAGAGTGTTTTCAGCAAATATTGCTGGGAGAACTGGATATCCACAAGTGAAAGAATGAAGCTGGACCCAATCCTTATTTTACTCCATATACAAAAATTAATTCAAAATGGATCACAGACCTAAATATATGAGCTAAAAGTACAGAACTCTTAGAAGAAAGCATAACAGTAAATTTGCATAACAGGTTTAGTCAGTGCTTTCTTATATACAACACCAAAAAGCCAAGGAACACAGTAAAAGAGATATATTGAACTTCATCATATTTTAAAAACTCTATTTGCTGCAAATAATGCCGTCAAGAAAGTTAAAAGGGATCTTGAAGAATGGGGAAAGTATTTGTATCCAGATGATATAAATTAGTTTTACAAACCAATAATAAAAATATATAACCTCATTGAGAAATGGGGAAAAGATGTGAATAGTCATTTTCCCCAAAAAAACAGAGAAATGGCCAATAAGCACATGAAAAGTGGTTTCATGACATTCGTCGTTAGGGAAATGCAAATAAAAACCATAGTGAGAACCTACTTTACACCCTCTAGAATAGCTAAAATAAAAAAGATGGAAAATGATCATTGTTGTTGAGGATGTGGGAAAATGTGAACATTGATGGTTGGAATGTAAAGTGGTGTATATGCTTTGGAAAACAGTCTGCCAGACACTAATCAGATACTTCCTTAAAAGTTGTATTAAAAAAAGATGGCGGAGAAGTAAGGAGCTCCATACATTTCGCCTGCACCCATCTCTCAAACAGAGAAGGCCTGAAGTCGTAGGAACTGAGCCACAGGAGTTTGGGAAGAGAAAGAGACAGACTCCACTGGGAAGGAAACCTCATAAGTGCGTGAGTGCGAACTGGGGAAGATAAAAGCGGGACGGGACCCAGAGATACGAAGGGAGGGAGGGAACTTGGCTTGCGAGCAGCTGCGGTGACTGATAAACCAGCGAGTGGTGTCGAGCTGCCTCGAGTCCAGGGGAAAGGAAAGAAAGGCTGAGATTTTTCATAGAACCATCCCTGGAGAAGAGAAAAAAACCTCACCTTTGAAAGACCGTGTTTTTTAGCTCTGGCTGGGGTGCTGACTTTAAACTAGGTGCCCTGGTCCCAGAAGGCGCAAGGAAAAACTGAACTGCCATGGGCCGGGCATCATCCATGGCGGCGGCGGCCCGGTGAAGTGGCGTAACGCCTGCAGAGGCGGTCCTGGTCCTGGGTGAAGTGGCAGCGGCGCTGAGCGACAGTGGCCCTCTGAAGTGGCGATCTGGTGAAGCGGTACCGGCGCCCGGTAAAGCGGCAGCGGCGCGCAACAGCTACACGGACTCTACGGACCTGAAGTTGCTACGTTCCCCGAACTCACTCGGGTTGTATCCCTGCTTGACTCTCCGTGGATCCGAGGCTGTGTCACTTCCCCCATCCCCCACTCAACCCCCAGGCAACAGGGAAGCAGCGACCTGCGGGACTGTTCAGGGCAGTATAACAAAGCCCATGGACTGGGACCTGGAAACAGGTGGCGAGTGGGGCATAGAACTCAGCCCACCTTGGCTACATCCTCAGCACAGGGAGATCGGGCCGAAGAAGGGATTTGCAACGCTTGGTTGAGAAGGGACTGGGGCGACGCCATTCTTCTCCCCACTACCACCAAGGAGGGGCCTCCGGGAGGCCAGCGGACACAGTGGAGACAAGACCTGCCTACACCAAACCACGCCCATCCCCTCCAGATAGCTGTTTTGTTGTTGCTGTAGCTGTTTTTACCTGAGCCTGGGTTTGCGTGTTTATTGGTTTTGTCTGTGCGTTTGTGTACCTGTGTTCCCTCTGTGGTTGTCTGTTTTCTTTTTCCAGGGCTGCCTAGAGAAACAAGCCAAACTACACATGGAGAGTCCCAAATACCACTACCAGGAGGGAAACAAAAGAACCAAACACTCCACAAGAGAAACCAAGAGACACCATCCAAAGAACACTTTCTGAACAGACAGGCCCTGAACACTCAAAAGAGCCCTCTCTAATACAGCAGAACTCGCAGCGGCCATGCGTACAGCAAGCTTTTAAAAGTAACGAGAGATAGAAAGCTAACCAAAATGACAAAACGGAATAACTCTCCTCCAAAGAAACTCCAGGAAGAAATGACAGCTAGAGAACTGCTCAAAACAGATATAAGCAACATAACTGAACAAGAATTTAGAACAATAATCACGAAATTAATCGCCGGGCTTGAAAAAAGCATGGAGGACATAAGAGAAACTATGGCTGCAAACAATATGGAGCTTAAAAATAGTTATGATGAATTTAAAAATGGGATAAATGAGATACATAATAAACTGGAGGCGTCCAATGCACGGATTGAAGAGGCAGAAAGGAGAATAAGTGATTTAGAAGACACTATTCTAGGAAAAGGAAAACAGTCTGCCATTCCCTCAAATATTAAACACAGAGTTATCACATAACCAAGCAGTTCCAGTCCTGGGTATATACCCTATTAAAATTAAAATATATATCCACCCAAAAACTCGCATATAATGCCCCAAAATGGAAACAAACCAAATGCCCATCAACTGATGAATGGATACATCAAATGGGATATATCCACACAATGGAACATTATTTGCCCATAAAAACAAATGAAGTACTGAAAAGCACTCGGGAAGATGATGGAGTAGGAAGATCCTGAGTTCACCACCTCCTGCAGACACACTGAGGCAACAACTGCATGTATTGCAACTCACTCTGAACATGACCTGAAGACTGGCAGAGCAGATCTTCCACAGCTAAAATCATAAAGAGAAGGCTACATTGAAAAGAGTAGGAAGGGCAGAGATGCAGCCAGGAACCAAACCACCAGTGTGGCTACCCACAGGTGGGAAGGATATCACAAATACAGAGGAATGGAGGAGCAAAGGAGTAAGGGGATCAAGCCCCAAGTTGAGCACCCCTGGCCCTTGGGACCTGCCCTGGGAAGACAAGAGTCCATAAAGTCTGCCTTTAAAAATCAACGGAGCTTAACTCCAGGAGAGCTGGACGGCTATGGGAAACAAAGTATGTGCTCTTAAAGAGCTAGTACACCGTATCACTTGGCATGAGACCAAGCACAGAAGCATCGGTCTGAAAACCTGAGTTATATGTGAAGGAGATTTATTGACTAATTTTAGGATGTGTGCTGGAAGCAGAGGGATCTGTAGGAACTTTCTTTGGGATGGAAGTGATGGAGAGCACCATTTCTCTTGTCCTCCTTCAGCCTAGACAACAAGACACTGCAAAAGCTGGGTCTCACACTCTCCATCTACCTTGCTAGTACCACTTGCTCTGCCCCAGCACTCACCTGCAGACCACCTCATTCAATTTTCCTGCCCCAGCAAGTACCTTTCTTGCCATACTGGTGAGATATTCTAAAGGTTATTATTAAAATGTATTAAATTTTAAAGTTAATTATTAAAATTTAATATTCTAAAGTTTACTATAGTGATGGCTGTGCAACTCTTAAATATGCTCAAATACATTGAATTCTAAAATTTAAATAAGTTAATTGAACGGCATGTGAATTATATCTTGATATACTGTTCTAAAAATGGGGAATTGAAGCTATTTAAAACCAAATAATATTGAGGAATCTTTTCTTACAGAAAGAAAGTTTAGCTAAATGAAATTCTGCAGTCAGAAGTAAAATAATACCACATGGAAACTTTGGTTGGCCAAAAGGAATGAACGAATAAAACACATGTACATATATATAAAAGATATCATTTTCTCATGTTAAAAACTTTATGAGATAATTTTCTATTTATAACTAATTAATATGAAAGGGTGATGGTGTTTACAACTTACATAGAAGCAAAATATATACAAAGGATGCTCCAAAATGCCAGAGGAGATTTCATTTATATGAAATGGTGTCTATTATTTGAAGATAACATATGATAATTTAATTAAAGGTGCATATTGAAAGCCCCAGAGTAGCTACTACAGTGAAATAAAATAGTTATAGCTAACATAAATGCGAGGAACAAAGAACAGAGAACAAATGTGACAAATAATAAGCTACTATCAAGTTTGTGGTTTTAAACAAAATGTATTGATAATTACACAAAATTTAAAGGACCTAGACACTGGAAGAAAACAGTAAAGACTGCCAGGTTTAGAAGAAATTTCGACCACACAATATGCTTTCCACAAAAACTCATACTATATACAAATATGCAAGTAGATTAGAAACGAATAGGTGAAAAAAGATATACCATGGAAATACTGATTGAGAAATAGCTGAGTGTGTATATGATTATCAGAGACATCATACCAAAGGATATAACCAGAGGTAAAGTTGTATATTCCATGAAAACAGAGGCTGTGTTGGGTCTTAAAACAAGTCTCAAGAAGTTTACAGAAGCTGGAATCATACAGAACAGGTTTTCTGAATTGTAACAGCATTAAACGAGAAAGCAATAACATAAACATAGTATAAAAATCCCAAATTACTTGGAAATTAAACAGGATATATTTTAATAACCCATAGGCCAAAGAAGGCATCACAAAGGAAATTACAAAATATTTTTAATTGGAAGGCAAATGAAAGCACTGCATAACAAACAAAATTTGAGGGATGCAGATATAAAGCGGTGCTTAGAGGAAATAATATTGCATTAAGTGTTTATATTATAAAAGAACAAAGGCCTCAAATCAATAAAGTATGGTTCCAAAATATAATAAAGAAGAGCAAGGAAAATGGAAGGGAAACAAGGTCCATTAAAAAGAATACTGATAGACAGATGACAGATAGATAGTTAGATAGAGATAGAGGTCTCCAAGTACTGTCCCTAAAGAAACACATGCATCAAAATTACTAGATGAAGACTTTAAAAGAACTCTTTTAAATATGTTCAAAGAGCTAAAGGAAAACACAGGCAAAGAACTAAAGGAAATCATGAAGTTGATTTATGAATGAAAGGCTAATAGCAACAAAGATAAATTACTTTTTAAAATGCCAAACAAAATTTCTAGAGCTGGAAAATCTAAAGGGTGAAATGATAAATTCACCCTAGAGGGTTTCAACTGCAGACTCAAACAGAGAGAAGAAACAATAAACTTGAACAGAGTTGATTTGAAATTATTGAGTCTGAGGAGCAAAAGAGAAAAAGAATGAATAAAATGGAAGAAAGACTGAGGGCTTCTGAGGGATCCCCTTCTGTGGAGGAACAAAGGGAAGAGAAAGAGCAGCTGGGGGAGCATAGGACTGTATCTGGACAAGAGAAAAACCTCAGACTGGGCAAGAGAGGGATCTCATTTCTAACTGTAGGGCTTTCTTCGGACTGGGGCCGACTGCTCTGTTTGCACACCTGGGGAGGAAGGGAGTCACCGCTAGGTTCGGTGGTACGTCAGGGGTGCAGTCTGCAACAGGAAAAACCAGTCCCCTCCCCTGAAGTGCTGTAGCACAGCCGCGAACCACATATCTGGCAGCATCATTAACACGCATGGAGCGCGACTTTAAAACCCAGATAAGCGTGGGACACAGAAGACTGCAGAGTGAGACAGCCTGCCTCCTCTGCACCCATGGCACAGTGAGGATGGATCCAAAAGAGTGATTTGGGACACATGGTCCGTGAAGAAGGGATTGAGGGGGTCGCCATTTTTCTCCCCACAACCACAAGGTAGGGAGGCCTCAGGGATTGGTCCCAGGGGCCCACAGTGGCGGTGGGACATGTCTACACCAAACTATGCCCCTCCCTGCTGTGTAGCCACTTATCTACTGGAGCTGGATAGACGTTGTGGAACCAGACACCCCTCTCCCCTACAGACCAGCACTGCAGCATTGCCTGGATTAATTCTAGGTCTACTTCGAAGAACAAATCAAAACACACCTGGATGAGGGTCCAAAACACCACTATGAGTAGGGAAATAAAATAACCAAAGTCACAACAATAGAGAGCAAGTAACACTCTCCAGAAAACACCTCCTGAGTGGCCAGGCTCTGGACAGTATGAGCACCCTTTAAGATAGCAGTACTCATAGGTGCAGAGGGCATAACAAGCTTTTCAAACTTATAAGGGACAGAAAGTCTAGCCAAAATGATGAAATGGAAGAATTCTCCTCCAAAGAAATTCCAAGAATAAGTGATAGCTAAAGAATTGATCAAAATAGATATAAGCAAGATAACTGAACAAGAATTTAGAATAATAGTCATAAAATTAATTGCTTAGCTGGAAAAAATCATAGAAGACAGCAGAGACTCCATTGCTGCAGAGATCAAGGGTCTTAAAAATAGTCATGATGAATTTAAAAATGCAATAAATGAAGTACAAATTAAAATGGAGGGGGCCACAGCGTAGATTGAAGAGGCAGAGGGGAGAATAGGTGAATTAGAAGATAAAGTTATGGAAAAGGAGGAAACAGAGAAAAAGAGATATAAATTGATCCAGGATCATGAAAGGAGAATAAGAGAACTACGTGATGCAATCAAATGGAACAGTATCTGTATTATAGGAATTCCAGAAGAAGAAGAGAGAAAGAGGCTGAAGGGGTACTTGAACAAATAATAGCTGAGAACTTCCCCAACCTGGGGAAGGAAACAGACATCGAAATCCACGAGGCACAGAGAATTCCCTCATATATAACTTGAATTGATCTTCTGCCCAACATATCATAGTGAAACTGGCAAAATACAAGGATAAAGAGAGAATTCTAGAAGCAGCTAAGGATAAAAGGGCCCTAATATATAAAGGTAGAAACATAAGGGTAAAAGCAGACCTATCTACTGAAACTTGGCAGGCCAGAAAGGAGTGGCATGAACAAGAAAAATATTCAGCCAAGAATCCTTTATCCAGCAAGCTTGTCATACAGAACAGGAGAGATAAAGGTTTTCCCAAACAAACGCAAAGTGAAGGAATCCATGACCACAAAAGCAGCCCTACAAGAGATCCTAAGGGGGACTCTGTGAGGGAAATGTTGCAAGGAACACAAAGTACCAGATACATCACTACAAGCATGAAACCTACAGATAACACAATGACTTCTAGCCCCTTATTTTTCGATAGTAACACTTAATGTAAATGGGCTAAATGATCCAATCAAAAGACATAGGGTACCAGAATGGATTAGGGAAAAAAAAAACCCAAGGCCCATCTATTTGCTGTCTACAAGAGACTCATTTTAGACCTGAGGACACCTTCAGACTGAAAGTGAGGGGATGGAGAACCATCTATCATGCTACTGGAAGTCAAAAGAAAACTGGAATAGCCATACTTATATCAAACAAACAGAACTTTAAATTAAAGAATGTAACAAAAGATGAAAAAGAGCATTATATAATAATTACAGGGTCTATCCATCAGGAAGAGCTCACAATTATAAATGTCTATGCAGCCAATATGGAAGCACCCAAATATATAAAACAGTTACTCACAAACAGAAACAATCTTATTGATAAGAATGTGCTAATTGCAGGGGACATTAATACTCCACTTACAGCAATAGATAGATCATCTAGACAGAGAATCAGTAAAGAAACAATGCCTCTGAATGACACATTGGTCCAGATGGATTTGACAGATATATTTAGAACTCTACATCCCAAAGCAGTGGCATAAACTTTCTTCTCCAGGGAACATGGTACATTCTCCATGATAGGTCACATACTGGGTCACAAAGCAGCCCTCAATAAATATGAAAGAATCGAGATGATACCATGCACGCTTTCAGATCACAATGCTATGAAACTTGAAATCAACCAAAGGAAAAAGTCTGGAAAACTTCCCAAAGCATGGAGGTTAAAGAACATCCTGCTAAAGAATGAACAGGTCAACCAGGAAATTAGAGAAGAAATTAAAAAAATAAATGGAAACAAATGAAAATGAAAACGCAATAACCCAAAGCCTTTGGGAAGCAGCAATGGAAATCCTAAGAGGAAAATACGTTGCAATCCAGGTCTATCTCAAAAACAAGAAAAATTACAAATACAAAATCTAACAGCACACTTAAAGGAACTAGAAGCAGAACAACAAAGACACCCCAAACCCAGCAGGAAAAGAGAAAAATAAGGATCAGTGCAGATATAAACAGAGTAAAATCCAAAAACAAACAAACAAACAAAAAAAATAAAACAAGAAAAACCCCAGTAGAACAAATCAATGAAACCAAAATTTGGTTTTTGAAGAAATAAACAAATACAATAAATCTCTAGCCAGGCTTCCCAAAAAGAAAAGCGAGAGGACCCAAATAGATTAAATCATGAGTGAAAATAAATTTATTGCAACAAATCCTTCAGAAACGCAAGCAATCATCAGGGAATACTATGAAAAATTAAATGCCAACAAACTGGACAACCTGGAAGAAATGGACAAATTCCTAAACACCCACAATCTACCAAAACTCAAACGGGAAGAAATAGAAAATTTCAACAGACACATAATTAGTGAAGAAATTGAATCCATTATCAAAAATCTCCCATCAAATAAGATTCCTGTGCCAAACGGCTCCTCTGGGGAATTCTACCAGACATTTAAAGCAAAGTTAATACCTATCCTTCTCAAGCTGTTCCAAAAAGTAGTAATGGAAGGAAAACTTCTGGACTCATTCTATGAAGCTAGCATCACTTTGATTCCCAAGTCAGACAGAGACCCAGGAAAAAAGAACTAGTGGCCAATATAACTCATGAATATGGATGCAAAAATCCTCAACAAGACACTAGCAAATTGAATTCAACAGCATATAAAAAGAATTATTCAACATGATGAAGTGGGGTTCAGTCCACCCCACTGAACCATTGCAGGGCTGGTTCAATATATACAAATCAATCAATGTGATACACCACATTAACAAAAGAAAAGATAAGAACCATATGATCCTGTCAATAGATGCAGAAAAAGCTTTTGACAAAATACAGCATCCTTTCTTCACAAAAACCCTCGAGAAAGTCGGGATAGAAGGAATATACTTAACATCACTAAAGCCATTTATGAAAAGCCCACAGCTAATATCATCCTTAACGGAGAAAAACTGAGAGCTTTCCCCCTGAGATCAGGAACACGACAGGGATGTCCACTCTCACCACTGCTGTTTAACATAGTGCTGGAAGTCCTAGCATCAGCAATCAGACAACAAAAGGAAAGAAAAGGCATCAGAATTGGCAAAGAAGAAGTCAAACTTTCGTTTTTTGCAGACGACATGATACTCTACAGAGAAAACCTGACAGACTCCACCAGAAGACTACTAGAACTGATCCATGAATTCAGCAAAGTCGCAGGGTACAAAATCAACATACAGAAATCGGTTGCATTTTTATACACCAATAATGAAGCAACAGAAAGAGAAATCAAGAAATTGATCCCATTGAGAATTGCCCCCAAGAGCCATAAAATACCTAGGAATAAACCTAACCAAAGACATAGGAGATCTGTATGATGAAAACTATAGAAAACTTATGAAGGAAATTGAAGAAGACACAAAGAAATGGGAAAACATTCCATGCTCATGGATCAGAGAAATAAATATTGTTAAAACGTTAATACTACACAAAGCAATCTACACATTCAATGCAATCCTAATCAAAATTGCATGAGCATTCTTCTCAAAGCTAAAACAAACTATCCTAAAATTTGTATGGAGCCACAAGAGACCCCGAATAGCCAAAGTAATATTGAAGAAGAAAACCAGAATGGGAATCATCATAATCCCAGATGTTGGCCTCTACTACAAAGCTGTATACATCAAGACAGTATGGTATTGAGGCAAAAACAGACACATAGACCAATGGAATAGCATAGAGAACCCAGAATTGGACCCACAAATGTGTGGCCAACTAATCTTTGACAAAGCAGGAAAGAGTATCCAATGGAAAAAGGACAGCCTCTTAAAAAAAAAAGTGCTGGGAGAACTGGACAGCAACTTGCAGAAGAATGAAACTAGACCAGTTTCTTCCACCATGCACAAAAAATAAACTCAAAATAGATGGAGGACCAGAATGTGAGACAGAAAACCATCAAAACCTTAGAAGATAATGCAGGAAACAACCTCTTTGACTTTAGCCGCTCCCATTTCTTCCTCAAAACATCTCCAAAGACACCGGGATTAAAAGCAAAAATTAACTACTGGGATCTAATCAACATAAAAACTTCTGCACGGCAAAGGAAAAAAATCAGTAAAACTAATAGGTAACTAACGGAATAGGAAAAGATAGTTGCAAATGACATATCAGATAAAGGGCTAGCATCCAAAATCCATAAGGAGTTCTCCAAACTCAACACCCGAAAAACAAATAATTCACTGAAGAAAATAGACAGAAGACATGAACAGACACTTCAAAAAACGACTTCCAGATGTCCAACAGACACATGAAATGAAGCTCAACGTCACTCATCATCAAGGAAATCAAAATCAAAATCACACTGAGATACACCTCACGTCGGTCAGAGTGGCTAAAATAAACAAAACAGGAGACTATAAATGCTGGCGAGGATGTGGAGAAACAGGCACTCTCCTACACTGTTGGTGGGAATGCAAACCGGTGCAGCCCCTCTGGAAAACAGTGTGGAGGTTCCTCAAAAAAAAATTAACACTAGAACTCCCCTATGACCCAGCAATAGCACTGCTAGGAATTTTCCCAAGGGATACAAGAATGCTGATGCATAGGGGCACATGTACCCCGGTGTTTATAGCAGCACTTTCAACAATAGCCAAACCATGGAAAGAGCCTAAATGTCTATCAACTGATGAATAGATCAAGAAGATGTGGTTTATCTATACTATGGAATACTGCTTGGCAATGAGAAAAAATGAGATCTGGCCATTTGCAGCAAAGTGGATGGAAGTAGAGGGTATTATGCTAAGTGAAATAATTCCCTCAGAAATAGACAGATACCATATGTTTTCACTCATATGTGGATCTGGAAAAACTTAACAAAAGACCATGAGTGAGGGAAAGGGGGAAAAGTTACAGGGAGGGAGGGAGGCAAACCATAAGAGACTCTTAAATACTGAGAATAAACTGAGGGTTGATGGATGTTCGGGGAGAGGGTAAAGTGGACGATAGGCTTCGAGGAGGGCACATGTTGGGATGAGAATTGGCTGTTGTATGAAGACCAATTTGACAATAAATTATATTTTTAAAAAAGACTAAGTGGCTTCTAGCATTTCATCAGGTGAAACAATATACACATTACAGAAGTCTCAGAAGGGTTAGGGAGCATGCAGAGAGATTATTCAAAGAGATAGTGGCTGATAATGTACCAAATTTGAAGAAAGACATAACTACTCAAATTCAAGAAACTGAAGGATCCAATCAAGATAAACACAACGACATCCACCCCAAGACACTTTGTAATCAACCCGTCAAAAGCCAAGGACAAAAAGAGGATCTTCAAAGGAGCAAAAGAAAAGTAGTTCATTATGTATAAGGGATCCCTAGAAGACTAGTAGCAACTTTCTCAGTGGAACCCCTGAAATCCAGAAGGTAGTGAGATGATATATTTAAGTGCTGAAAGAAAAATGCTGTCAACCAAGAACACTATATTCAGCAACACTGTTCCTCAAAATGACAGAGAAATTAAGACGTTTTGAAAGAAACAAAAGCTGATGGAGTTCATTATCACTAGGCCTGCCATCCAAGATATGCTAACGGAAGTCCTTTAAGTGGAAACTAAAGGATTCTAGAGAGTAGTTTGAAGCCATATGATAATATAAATTCTCCAGTAAAGGCAAATATATGGACACACAAAAACCTATGTTATTTTGATTTTCATTTGTAACTGTTTTGTTTTCTATAGAATATGGACGACAAATGCATAAAAATAACAATAAGCCCATGTCAATAGGCACATAATATATAAATATAAAATTTGTGAAATCAATCATATAAAAATGGAGGTGAAACTATAAAGGGCTAGAGTTTGTATGCAATTGAAGTTGAATTGGGATCAATTTAAGATAGATGGTCATACTTTAGGATGCTTTATGCAATCCCCATAGTAGGCACAAAGAAAATATCTATTGAGTACACACACAGAAAAACAAGAAGGGAATCTAAATGTGAAACTGCAAAAAATAACGAGACATAAGGAAAAAAGTAATGGAGGAAATAAGGGACAAACAAACTATAAGGAATACAGAAAACAAATAATGAAATAAAAAAAGTGTTTCCCTACTAGCACTTACTTTAAATGTTATTAAATGCATTAAACTCTCCAGTTGAAAGATAAAGATGGGCAGAATGGATTTTGTTTTAATGATTCAACTATATGCTATCTACTGCAAACTCACTTAAGGTCCAAGGACACACAGATGGTGAAAGTGAAAGGATGGAAATCGATTTTCCCTGCAAATGGTAACTAAAATAAAAGGAGCTGGAGTGACTATACTAACATCATACAAAACAGAATTTAAGTAAAAAACACTGTCAAAAGAGACAATGAAGGTCATTATATAATGATAAAGGGTCAATGAACCAGGAGTACATAGTAATTACAAATATATTTGCACCAAATATCAGAACTCAAAAATATATGAAGAAAAAATTGACAAAATTGAAGAAGCACATGGTCAGCTCTACAGTGATAGAAGGAGATTTCAACACTAGCAGTAACGGATAGAACTACCACGCAGAAGATCAGAAAGGAAACACAGGACTTGAACCACCCTATAGAACAATTGTATCTAACAAACATACAGAGCACTCCATCCCAAAACAAACAAAAATATACACACTTTCTCTACAGCATCTGGAACATTCTCCAGCGTAAACCATATATTGGTCCACAAAACAAGTCTTAATAAGTTGGAAGAGATGGAAATCATGCAAAGCATTTTTTCCAATCACAGTGGAGTGAAACTAGAAATAAGTAGCAGAAGAAAAACTAGAAAATACGCAAATATGTGGAAATTGAAATCGAAATTTAAGATTTTTTCATAAAGAAAATTTCTGTCCTAGATGACTTCGCTGGTGAACAGTATCACACATTTAAAAGAAAAGAAAAATACTAGCAGTCCTACAGAGCTTTTCCAGAAAATCCAGGAGGCACACTTGCCAACTCATTTTATGAGGGCAGCATTACTTTTATAGAAAAAAAATAAAAATAAAAAATAAAAAAATGAGAAAGACATTGCAAGGGAAAGAAAACACTATGAAGCAGTATCTCTGATGAACATAGATGTAAAATTCACTAATGAAATTTTAGAAATTTGAATTCAATGTTATCTGAACAGTATAATCCATGACCAGGCACAGTTTCTCATAGGAATACAAGGTTATTTATTTATTTATTTATTTATTTATTTATTTATTTTTATTGAGAAAGAATGAGAGCACCCACGTGGGGGAGGGGGCAGAGGGAGAGAAAAAGTATCTTAAATAGGCTCCATGCTGTGTGAGAAGCCCAACAGGGCTTGATCCCATGACCTTGGGATCATGACTTGAGCCAAGAGAAATTAAGAGTTGGACGCTCAACTGACTGAACCACCCAGATACCCACAAGGCCATTTTCACATTTAAGAACCACATCACTGTTTTTGCAATGTTAAGGGGATGAAAGAAAAGCAATGATTATCACCATATATGACAGAACAGTCATTTGATAATATAGAATATCCAATCACGATAAAAACATCTGGTAACTTGGAGGCAAGATGGCTGAGAAGGAGGGAACTCTGTACATTTCTTTCATTCCCATCTCTCAAAAAGAGAAGGCCTGAAGCCATAAGACACTGAACCCCAGGAGTCTGGGAAAAAAGAGACAGAGTCCACTAAGTAGAAAACCTCATAGGTGCGTGATTGCGAACTGGGGAAGATAAAATGGGCCAGTACACAGAGACGTAGAAGGGAGGGAACCCCCTTCACAGGAAGCTGCAGAGAGTCAAGGGGAAGAGAAAGAGTGGCTGAAACTGCTCATAGAACTGTCCCTGGAGAAAAGAAAACCTCGGCCCAGGATGGAGAGAGTCCTAACATCCCATCCCTAACGCCAAAACGTTCAGAGAGTGATCCTATTTCTAGCTGTGGTGCTGGCTTGGGGCTGGATGCCCCAGTCCCAGGTGGCACCAGGAGAAACTTCTCCGCTGCTCTCCTGGCTCGATCCCTGGCTGGAAAGCAGCCCAGCCTGTGGGATTACATTTCAGGCAGTATTAATAAAGCATGTGCACTAAGACCTTGAAATGAGGCAAGGGTTGGGACATAGAACATGGCCCACCTTGGCTACAACTGCTGCACAAGGAGATCAGAACCAAAGAGTGATTTGCAAAGCTTGAGAAGGGACTGAGGCACCGCCATTTTTCTCCTCACAACCATCAAGGCGGGACCTCAGGGAGCAGCCTGCAGGACCACAGAAGAGGGTAGACCTACCTACACCAAACCACGCCCATACCCTCTACAGAGCTGCTTTTTTTTTTCTTTTTACTGGAGCCAGGGCAAGACAAACATGGATGCACTGCCATGATTAATTCTTGATCAATTCTTTCTGTTCAGATGCATTTTCCCTTGTCTCATTCGTATCCCTCCCCTCTGCTGGACTGGGCACTCTGGTCATTGGTTTGCTTAGTCACATTTAATCCATTCTCTACATGTATATTCTACACCTTCACCACTACCTTCCTATCTCTCTTTCTCTCTGGAGTAATCAGAACTATAAAGTGTCTTTGGGTAACATTATCTTCATTTCTTTCTCCTTGCTTCCTACCATATTCTCAATTTTCTCTCTCAAAATTAAGCCTCTTAGTCTCTCTGCCTGGTCATTGTCCAATTTCACTTTCTCCCTACCCTTGTCATTTCTCTCCTTGTATGTGCTCTTCCATCAGCACTTCACACACCCTGCTCTTTATTTGTAGTTGGGAATTCTGGTTTTATGCTTTTAGACTGTCGTTTGTCTTTTGGGGTTTTTTTCTTAATCTTTTTTTTTTCTTTTTACCTTTTCAGTTTGTTTGTTGGATTTGTCTGTGTGTTTGCCTGCCTTTGTTCCCCGTGTGTTTGTCTCTCTGTTTTCCTTTACAAGACTACCTCAATAATCAAGCCAAAGTACACATGGTGGAGAGTCCCAAATACCACTATGAGGAGGGAAATAAAATAACCAAAGTTTCAACAAGAGAGATCAAGAGATACCATTAAAAGAACACTTCCTGAACAGACAGGCCCTGGACAGTCAAAGAGCCTTCTTTGGTACAGCAGCACTCACAGGTGCAGGGTGCATAACAAGATTTTAAAAACTACAAAAGACAAAAGCTAGCCAAAATGATGAAATGGAAGAACTCTCACCTAAAGAAATTCCAGGAAGAAATGACAGCTAAAGAACTGCTCAAAACAGATACAAGCAACATAACTGAACAAGAATTTAGAACAATAGTCATAAAATTAATCGCTGGTCTTGAAAAAGTCATGGAAGACATCAGAGAAACCATGGCTACAAAGACTAGGGACCTTAAAAATAGCTGTGATGAATTAAAAAATGCTATAAATGAAATGCATAATAAAATGGAGGTGTCCAATGCACGGATTGAAGAGGCAGAGAGGAGAATAGGTGCATTAGAAGACACAATTGTAGAAAAAGAGGAAGCCGAGAAAAAGAGAGATAAACTGATCCCCAGCACAAAAGGAGAGTTTGAACACTGAGTGATGCAATCAAATGGAACAATATCCATATCATTGGAATTCCAGAAGAGGAAGAGAGAGGGAGAGGCGCTGAAGGAGTATTTGTACAAACCATAGCTGAGAACTTTCCCAATCTGGGGAAGGAAACAAACATTGAAATCCAAGAGGCACAGAAAACTCCTCTCAGACATAACTTGAATCGATCTTCTGCATGACATATCATAGTGAAACTGGCAAACTATAAGGACAAAGAGAGACTTCTGAAAGCAGCTAGGAGGAAAAGGGCCCTAACATACAAAGGGAGACCTATCAGAGTAGTTACAGACCTATCTACTGAAACTTGGCAGGCCAGAAAGGAATGGCAGGAAGTCTTCAATGTGATGAACAGAAAAAATATGCAGCCAAGACTCCTTTATCCAGCAAGCCTGTCATTCAGAATAGAAGGAGAGATAAAAGTCTTTCCAAATAAACAAAAATTGAAAGAATTCGTCACCACTAAACCAGCTCTACAAGAAATCCTGAGGGGGACTCTATGAGGGAAAAGTTGCAAGGAACACAAGGTACCAGAGACACCACCACAAGCATGAATCCCACAAAGGACCTGATGACTCTAAACCCATATTTATCAATAATAACACTGATTGTAAAGGGGCTGAATGCCCTAATCAAAAGACATAGGGTAGCAGAATGGATAAAAAAAAAAAATCCATCTATTTGCTGTCTGCAAGAGACTCATTTTAGACTGGAAGACACCTTCAGATTGAAAGTATGGGGATGGAGAAATATATATCATGGTACTCGAAGTCAAAAGAGAGCTGGAGTGGCCAGCTTTCAGACAAACTGGATTTCAAAGTAAAGGCAGTAAAAGGGATGAAGAAGGGCATTATATAATAATTGCAGGGTCTATCGATCAGGAAGAAATAACAACTATTAATGTCTATGCACCATTTACGGGAGAACCCAAATGCATAAAACAATTAATCACAAACAGAAACAATCTTATGGATAAGAATGTGCTAATAGCAGGGGAGTTTAATACTCCACTTACAGCAATGGATAGATCAACTAGACAGAAAATCACTAAAGAAACAATGGACTTGAATGACACATTGGACCAGATGCATTTGACACATATATTTAGAAGTGTACTTCTTGAGGCCACAGAATTCACTGTCTTCTCAAGTGCGCATGGCGCATTCTCCAAGATAGATCACACGCTGCGTCATAAAGCAGCTCTGAATAAATATAAAAGAATCGAGATCATACCATGCATACTCTCAGATCCTAATGTTATGAAACTTGAAATCAATCACAGGAAGAAGTCTGGAAAAGCTCCAAAAACATGGAGGTTAAAGAACACCCTACTAAAGAACGAATGGGCCAATCAAGCAATTAGAGAAGAAATTAAAAATATATGGAAACAAATGAAAATGAAAACACAACAATCCAAACTCTATGGGATGCGGCAAAAGCAGTCATGAGAGGAAAGCACATTGCACTCCAGGCCTATTTCAAGAAATTAGAAAAAGCACAAATACAAAATCTGAAAATGTACCTAAAGGAACTAGAATCAGAGCAACAAGAGCACCCCAAACCCAGCAGAAGTATAAAAATAATGAAAATCAGGGCAGAAGTAAACAATATAGAATACAAAAACACAGTTGAACAGATCAATGAAACTAAGAGTTCGTTTTTTGAAAAAATACACAAGAGGCGCCTGGGTGGCTTAGTTGGTTAAGCGTCCGACTTTCCCTTAGGTCATGGTCTCGCGGTTCATGGGTTCGAGCTCCGCGTCGGGCTCTGTGCTGACTGCGACTGTGCTGTCTGTGACTCCCTCTCTCTCTGACCCTCCCCTGCTCACGCTGTCTCTCTCTCTCTCTCCTAGAAATAAATAAAACATTAAAAAAAATTTTAAAAAAATTTTTGAAAAAATACACAAAATTGACAAACCTCAACCCAGGCTTCTAAAAAAGAAATGAGAGATCATCCAAACAGACAAAATCACGAATGAAAATGAATTCATTACAACCAATTCCTCAGAAATACAAGCAATTATCAGGAAAAACAATGAAAAATTATATGCCAAAAAGCTGGACAACGTAGAAGAAATGGACAAATTCCTAAACACACATACTACCAAATTTCACATGGGAAGAGTAAGAAAATCTGAACAGACCGATAACTAGTGAAGAAATTGAATCAGTTATCAAAAATCTCGTAACAAACAAGAGCCCTGGGCCAGATGGCATCCCTGGGGAAATCTACCAGACATTTAAATCAGAGTTAATACCCATTCTTCTCAAGCTATTCCTGTAACTAGAAATGGAAGGAAAATTTCTGGATTCATTCTACGAAGCCAGCGTCACTTTGATTCCCAAGCGAGACAGAGACCCAGCAACAAAAGAGAAATACAAGCCAATATCCTTGATGAATACAAATGCAAAAATCCTCAACAAGATACTTGCAAGTCGAATCCAACAGTACATTAAAGGAATTATCCCCCATGATCAAGTGGGATTCATCCTGGGTTACTGGGCTGGTTCAATATTTGCAAATCAATCAGTGTGATACATCACATTAACAAAAGAAAAGATTAAAAATATGTGATGCTGTCGATAGACGCAGAGAAAGTATTTGACAAAATACAGTATCCTTTCTTTATAAAGACCCTTGAGAAAGTTGGGATACAATGAATTTACTTAAACATAATAAAAAACACAAATCAACACCACACTGAGACACCACCTCATGCCGGTCAGAGTGGCAAAAATGAACAAATCAGGAGACTCTAGATGCTGGTGAGGATGTGGAGAAACGAGCACTCTCCTTATGAGAAGCCCTTAGCTAATAGCATCCTCAATGGGGCAAAACCTGAGAGTTTTCTCCCTGAGATCAGTAACACAACAGGGATGTCCACTCTCACTGTTGTTTAACATAGAGCTGGAAGTCCTAACATCAGCAATCAGACAACAAAAGGAAATAAAAGGTATCAGAATTGGCAAAGAAGTAGTCAAATTTTCACTTTTTGCAGATGACATGATAGTTTACATAGAGAACCTGACAGACTCCACCAGGAGCCTGCTAGAACTGATCCATGATTTCAGCAAAGTCGCAGGGTACAAAATCAACGTACAGGTCAGTTGCATTTTTATACACCAATAATGAAGCAACAGAAAGAGAAATCAAGAAACTGATCCCATTCACAATTGCACCAAAAAAAACCCCATAAAATACCTAGGAATAAACTTAACCAAAACTGTAAATGACCTGTATGATGAAAACTATAGAAAACTCATGAAGGAAATTGAAGAAGACACAAAGAGATGGAAAAACATTCCATGCTCATGGGTTGGAATAATAAATATTGTTAAAATGTCATTACTACCCAAAGCAATCTACACATTCAATGCAATCCGAATCAAAATTGCACCAGGATTCTTCTCAAAGCTAGAACGAACTATTCTAAAATTTGTATGAAACCACAAAAGATCCTGAATAGCCAACGTAATACTGAAGAAGAAAAGCAAAACTGGAAGCATCACCATCCCAGACTTTAGCCTCTACTACAAAGCTGTAATCATCAAGCCAGGATGGTATTGGAACAAAAACAGACACATAGACCAATGGAATGGAATAGACAACTCAGAATTGGACCCGCAAATGTATGGCCAATTAATCTTTGACAAAGCAGGAAAGCATATACAATGGCAAAGAGACAGGCTCTTTATTGATGCTGGGAGAACTGGACAGCAACATGCAGAAGAATGAAACTAGATCACTTTCTCACACCATACACAATAATAAACTCAAAATGGATAAAGGACCTGAACGGGAGACAGGAAACCATCAACACCCTAGAGGAGAAAGCAGGAAACAGCCTCCTTGACCTCAACCGCACCAATTTCTTAGTTGACACATCCCCAAAGGCAAGGGTATCAAGAGCAAAAATGAACTATTGGGACTTCGTCAAGATAAAAAAGCTTCTGCAGGGCAAGGGAAACCATCTATAAAACTAACAGGCAACCGACGGAATGGGAAAAGAGTTGCAAATGACATATCAGATAAAGGGCTAGTATCCAAAATCTATAAGGAACTCACCAAACTCCACACCTGAAAAACAAATAATACAGTGAAGAAATGGGCAGATGACATGAACAGACAGTTCTCCATAGAAGACATCCAGACAGCCATCAGACACATGAAATGATGCTCAGCGTCCCTCATTATCAGGAAAACACAAATCAACATCACACTGAGACACCACCTCATGCCGGTCAGAGTGGCAAAAATGAACAAATCAGGAGACTAGATGCTGGTGAGGATGTGGAGAAACGAGCACTCTCCTTCACTGTTGGTGGGAATGCAAACTGGTGCAGCCCCTCTGGAAGACAGTGTGGAGGTTCCTCAAAAAATTAATACTAGAAATCTCCTATGACCCAGCAACAGCACTGCTAGCAATTTACCCAAGGGATACAGAAATGCTGATGCATAGGGGCACATGGACTCCAATGTTCATAGCAGCACTCTCAACAATAGCCAAAACATGGGAAGAGCATAAGTGTCCATCAATAGACGAATGGATCAAGAAGATGTGGTTTATTGGGGCGCCTGGGTGGCTTAGTCGGTTAAGCGTCCGACTTTCGCTTAGGTCATGATCTCGCGGTTCGTGGGTTCGAGCCCCGCGTCGGGCTCTGTGCTGACTGCCAGCTCGGAGCCTGGAGCCTGTTTCAGTCTGTGACTCCCTCTCTCTCTGACCCTCCCCTCCTCACGCTGTGTCTCTCTCTCTCTCCTAGAAATAAATAAAAAAACATTAAAATAAAAAAAAATTAGAAAAAAAGAAAAAAGAAAAAAAAAGAAGATGTGGTTTATCTATACAATGGAATACTACATGGCAATGAAAAAGAATGAAATCTGGCCATTTTTAGCAACATGGATGGAACTTGAGGTTGTTATGCTGAGCGAAATAAGTCAGGGAGAGAAAGACAAATACCATATGTTTTCACTTATAAGTGGATCATGAGAAACTTAACAGAGGACCATGGGGACGGAGAAGGAAGGGGAAAAATAGTTGGGGAGAGGGAGGGAGGCAAACCATGAAAGACTCTAGAATACTTTGAGCAAACTGAGGGCTGATGGCGGTGGGGGAGAGGGGAAGGAGGGTGATGGGCATGGAGGAGGGCAGGTTTTGGGATGAGCACTGGGTGTTATATGGAAACAAACTTGATAGTAAACTATGAAAGAAAACAAATCTGGTAACTTAAGAGCATAACGAAACATCCTGAACCTGATAACGTTAGTCTACCAAAAACCTGCTCTTGGCATCGTACTTAATGGTGAAAGACTGAATGTTTATCCCATAAGTTTCAAAATATTGCAGAATGTCCACTCTTACTGTGTTAATTTGACATTACAATTGAGGTCCTATTTGATGAGATAAGGAAGAAAAAGAAACAAAAGTCATACAGATAGAAAAGGAAGGAAGCAAAAAACTGTCTTTATTTTCACAAAGCACGATTGTCTAGAGAGAAAATAGTAATCTAGGGGGCAAAAGCCAGAAATCATCTCCCAGATATAATAAACAATTTCATAAGTTTGCAGGACAGAAAATCAATCTAAGGGAAAGTCCTTTTTATTCCAATATACAAGGAACAAATAACTGGAAATAGAAATTTTCTTCAATGTCACTTACGATAGCAGTACAATAAATGGAATACATACTGAGAATTTACTGTAACCTGTGCAAAACTGTTACACAGATACCTATAAAATATTGCTGAAAGAAAATAAAGAGGTCTTCAATAAATGGAGATATGTTCGTGGATCAGAAGACTAAATGTTTTAAGATGACAATTCTCTAGTAATTCATCTAGGGATTTGTCACAATTATAATAAAAATGAAAAGCTATTTCTTTTTTTTTCATAGTTTATTGTCAAGTTGGATTCCATATAACACCCAGTGCTCATCCTAACACCTGCCCTCCACCATGCCCATCACCCCTTTCTTCTCTCCCCCCAATCAGCCCTCAATTTGTTCTCAGTATTCCAAGAGTCTCTCATGGTTTGCCTCCCTCCGTCTCTCCAACTATTTTTCCCCTTCTCTTCCCTCATGGTCTAAAACTCACATGGAAATGCAAAGGACATAAAATAGCCAAGGCCACTAGGAAAAGAACAGAGATGGAGGACTTAAGCTACCAAATTTCCTGACTTATTATAAAGGCATGGTAATCATGCCAGTGTGGTATTATCATAAAAATAGACATATGGATCAAAGGATAAAATAGAAAGTCCAGAAATAGACAAGCATATATGGTATGTTGATTTGTGACAAAGGTTCTAGGATGCTTAAAGTATCAAATAATTAATTAATGGTGCTGGGAAAAGTTTATCTCCATATGGAAAAACAAAACAAGCAAACTTCAGTACCTCATGCTAGATGCAGACATAAATTCAAAATAAATCATAGATCTAAGTGCAAATTGTAAAATTGTAAATCTGCAAGAAAACACAAGAGAAAATTTTTTTGTGCTGTGAAGTTAGGCAGAGGTATCTTACGTAGAATATTCATTCAAAAAGTATGAATTACAGAGGAAAAATATTCGATGGACTGTTGTCAAAATTAAAAAATTAAACACATACCAAAAAAAAAAAAAAAACCTTTAGCTTCTGATACACCAGGGTTCAGTATCTCTGTGTGGCACCATTTTCTACTCCTGTACTGGAACCTTGTGACTGACCTTGACTTCTACTTAATCCCCAGGACAGGGTCTACTGATTTTTCAGTTACAAAAACTCACTTTATTGCCCTGATCTTCTGCTTGCAAAGCACTTCCCTTTCTCTATTTCGTGGTCAACTTTTTCTCTCACTCACTTTACACATGCCTCTTCTGGGAAATCTCCAAGACTCCTTTCTAACTCCCAAGGCTGGCTGTCACTCCTCCGTCTTCCCATAGCCATGTAAATTTCCTTCCATTGCTCTCTACTGCAATCATCCTTTTCTTGGCTTCTCTCCCAGAATGTCTTGAAGTAGCAACCAAGCTTCATTCATTTCTATGATCCCAAGCCATGGCCCACTGATAGGCTCCCAGGGAAGATTAGCCCTGTATCCTCACAGTTATAAAAGAGATGCTTCCCTAAACAACGCTATTATTCTAAAACCAAGTAAAAGATTCTGAGGTCACCTATGTCCTCTTTCCCCTCCAGGTAATGTTTGCAAGGGAGCTCCCTTGAAGTCAGTGGAGACTTCAGATTCTCATAGTTCTTAGTGGTAAAAAGGAGGCATAACTACACAGCTTCACTTGTAACCCAAGTGTCAAAGATGAAATTTCATATAGCAAAACTAGGCAACAATGAGCCTTAAATTGTTCTGTTTTCAACTTAGCCCAGCCCAGGCCCTTCCCCTCTTTCCCTCATATTTCCCAGATCTCTAGGCCCAAAACCACCTCTCCATTACCTGCCAGAAGCTGACACACAGACATGGCATCTCACATAACCCTCTGAGATGAAAAGCTCTACTGTTGATTGGACTATGGATGTCATCACCTAGCTCACCCGCCTTGCTTTGATAACTCATTTGGACCCGTACTCCTCCCCAGAGCTTTGATGTACATAATCCTATGAATCTCTCCCATGTGGAAAGGGCCCACATGAACACTCCTGAATATGACATCCCCACCAAATGACAACTCACCATCTGCCTGAACACCTCTGCTTTTTCAGTCAGCAAGTAGAAACCTGGCTTGAGCCTGCTAAGAAGTTCAGAGAAAATAAGAGAAAGAAAGAAAAAGACTCGGGAGTGGTGGGAGTAAAAGACACAGGAACAGAGAGGATGTCACATACCAGAAATGTATCCACTGCTTGAGCACAGTGCACTCAGCTGTGGGAGGGAGGAAGGACAGGGAGAGGCCAGAGGGGCTGGAGGGGTGTGGAGGGGTCAGTCCTTTAGCTTCTTTGCACCAAGCAGAGTGAGGAGTTCAGCTGATCTCTTCAAGGAAATCCTGTCCATCACTACTCGCACATCACACTCTCCTCGAAGCATGATCTTCACTCCCTTCCTTCCACCTCCTGAACTGGTGAGTCTGCTTTCCCTGTTACCATGGGATGTCCGCCCCAGGGGACTGGAGTGTGGGCTATAGTGGTCCCTGCTGTATCCTTAACACCTGGAATAGGGCCAAGGATGCACACAATACTTATGGAATGAGTTAATGAATGTCAGGGAAGGCAGGGGCCACTAGGATGAGGCTATTTACCTCTTGTTTGTTTGTTTGTTTGTTTTTCAGAATGTGAAAGACACCAAGGAATTTGTTTTTGTTTTTGTTTTTGTTTTTTGGTCTGACACCATGGAGAACCCATCCAATGGCAAAAGCTCACCCAGAGAGCCTGCTGGTCCCCAAGGGTCTTGGAGGAGCTGGTTCCAGAGAGCCCTATCACATTTCACCAGGTCCTTCAGGTGAGAGCAGCCTCTGACTCTCTCACTGCTCACAGCCAATCCAGTACACCTCTCCTTCTACTTGACCCAGAGAGCCCCCAGGCCAGGCCTCACTCACCCAGAGTTACCAAGGGTCCAGTTGTCACTCTGCTTTGCCTTTGTAGGGGAGGATAACAGACACTCGGAAACTGAGATTACTGGGAGCCACAGACAGACTCATGAATGATGATCGAGCAGCCACATGCCCTTGCTTTCCTCAGCTTTTCTGTTACTGGCCTTGAAATAAATGCTGTCACACTTTGACTGTTTCTGCTTCAACTTACCAACAATGTAACTTGCAACACTGATGCCAGCCTCAGGTGAATTAGCGGTTATCAGCTGTGGTGGGGAGGTGGCAGAGGAAGGGAGCTAACATCTTACATGGCTCTATAGGCTTTACACCCTCCTTTTTGGGGGCAGTGCCACTGGTTTCTCAGTCACCATTGCAATAGAGTTCAGCCAATGAGAGTAAATTTTTCACAGTGGAAAGCATTGACCCTAATGAGGGAAATGACTGCAAGAATGACCCAACACCACACACACTTTTCATATCTGAGAATAACTGGGCAGTGCTTATATAGAGGGAAGGGAGAGGAACACATGCAAAAAGAATCTTTGTATCCTAAGAAAAACTCTTAGACCTGCATATATATGGTCAACTCCCAAGACCCCTGACTCAGGCACAAGACTGAGCCTTTTCAACAGGCAACCTCTTCCCTAATTATGGATTGTTCATTTTCATGATGAGGGTTTTATTCCCTTCCCAGGGTGGCCTTGATATGCACTGCAACATAATGTCAGAAGAGGAAGTCTATCAGAGTGGTTAGAGCATATTTGTCCAACCCAACAACATGTAGAAGCCCTGTTAGATATTGCAACACCTAGAATCACAAGTCCAACAGACAGAGATATAGGATGTACTCTTTAATATCAAAAAGCCTAACTAGAACACAGGAACACCAAAATATTCTTTTCCCCTAACTCACATAGTCACCTATACAAAGCCAGGAGAGAAAAAAAAGTACTTGTACAGGGTATCCTGTGTGAACTAATTGTCCTTTAGTTGATCAGAGGTCCAATGTCTTTAAACATTCATGAAGCTCAGGTGGGGTAGGGTTCAGATACAAAACAACATTTGGGAATCCCACAGTCCTTTCATAGCCCTTTTTCTACATCCTTGAAGGGTAACCAAGGTGGGAACCATAGGTACAGAACAGAGGAAGCTGTTAAGTTAGTGTGACAGGTCTGGTGTCTCAGCAGCCATTCCTGATGGCCTAGGAACCACCCCTCTTCCTACAGTGCCTCTGTTCCTAACCTGTCCCCTAATTCAGTGGGGATACTCAGCTCCATATCACTGCTTCTCCACATCCTGGGTCTGTCCTGTCACAAAGAGGAGAAGAGCCCCAACTCTTTTTTTTTTTTTTAAACATAGTTTATTGTCAAATTAGTTTCCACATAACACCCAGTGCTCATCCCCACAAGTGCCCTCCTCCATGCGCACCCCTCCTCCCCCCCACATCCACTAGTCCTCAGTTTTTGTCAGCATTCAAGAGTCTCTCATGGTTTGCCTCTCCCCCTTTCCCCCACCATTTCCGCCCTTCTTCTCTCCCTTGGTCCTCTGTTAAGCTCCTCCTAATCCTCCTATACGTGCACACATATGATATTTGTCTTTCTCTGCCTGACTTATTTCGCTCAGCATCACACCCTCAAGATCCATCCATGTGGCTACACATGGCCAGATTTCATTGTTTCTCATTGCCATGTAGTATTCCATGGTATAGATAAACCACATCTTCTTGATCCATTCATCTGTGGATGGACACTTAGAGCCCCAACTCTTAAGGGCTGCGGAGACTGTTGGGCATTCATTCCTTCATAGCTAGTTTCACATCAGTCACCAGGCACGACTAGGATCGTCAGGGAGAGTCTATGCATGCATGTGCACATGCGCCTCTGCGTGTGTGTGTGTGTGTGTGTGCGTGTGTACATGCACTGACACGTGTGGGTTTAGGATATGAATATTTGTGGAAACAAGAAATATTACTATAAAATCTGATGGATAAACATGGGGCACAACTTGACAGCCACTCTTGAAGCCCAAGCAGCAGAGATGGGCTTTAACAAAGCAGGACTTGGCAACAAGGAGCCCTCACTTCTGTTCCTCAGCCTCAGCACAAGCCCATCTTGTCTAGGGATTCTCAAATCTGAGAATTTTATTTTTCAAGGCTCCACCCTAAGCCCAGAGCCACCTACCCACTATCCACCAGATGCTGACTGACCACCCAGATGCATCAACTCTTGAAAGAAGTACCTCTGCTGTTGATATGACCTTGGTTGCCATCACCAACCTCAGCCCCTCTTAGTTTTGATGCGCCACGTGGCCTTTCTGCCTCCCACTTTGTACAGGCCTTTGGATTCCACAACATCACACCAAAAGAGCTTTCCTCTGCCAGCCACAGACTCACAAGATATTCCCCTATGTCTCCCCATTAACATCCCTGTTCTCCCTGCCTGGGGGACCATGATCTCTCTGCTGGCCTTAAGTCCTTCCTCCTATGTGGGTTCAGCATTTTTAGAAGTGATTGCCTGGGTTTTCAGTAAGTCATGCTCTCCTAACTGTGCACATTCTTAAGCCTTCTGGTTCTGCTCTGGATATGGAGGGCTCAGAATCAGCTGTGAAACTTCAAATATGTCTCCTGTCTGCTATGACTAGGAATGAGTCAACCTGTAAATTTTAAGAGGTGTCCCATTACCCCTTGAACAGTCAGATGAACAGCTAGAGCACACAAAAGCAATTATATGTGGAAAGAGACAGTTCGGCAGTAAAGAAAGGTATGGGTCATCAGTTTTCCATCTTTGCTTCTAAAATATGACTGAACCCAAGGTCTGAGCTCTCCTTCGTTGCTTACCCTCACATTACCCCCACCCCTAACTATATCATGCCACAATCCATGAACCCAAGGGGATAGCTCAGATAGGTGAGGAAAGTGGACAATTCCTCTTATGGTGAACATATGGGTATTGGAGTGTGCAAGTGAGCAAGAGATTAAACCTGGTTTTTTGTTTTGTTTTGTTTTGTTTTGTCTCATCTACCCTAATTCTCTCTAGTCCTTTATCCCAGTGAATTTTGAGCATCCCTAGGAAGGTGGCAACATTCGTCAGCTCTGCCAGACATTCACACCCTGCTAAGTTACAGGGGCTTTACACATTATTCGTTTAATTCTCCAATCACCCAAAACAAGGGGAGTGGTGTGACCTGAATTCTGAGGTCACATCACCAGCAAGGGATCTAGAGCCAAGACCCAATCCCTGGTCAATTTAAGGCAAGTGCTCTTTCATTACAGCAGTGCAGTCCAAGCACCACTATCCCCAGCTAGGAGCTATGGGATCCTGACCTACTTTGTGTCAGCACACCCTCTTAAGGAGGGGGATTCTGTACTTGAAGTCCCATACCCAGAAGAGCAAAAACATTAAGGGGGTCAGAGTTCCTGGGTGACATGGTTGCCTAGAGACAGTTGCACCACCACTCACTATCCAATCTCATCTGACACCACACACTACTGGGGAATTATTTCTACTAATAAAACAATGGTGGTAACTCAATGGGAAAAAAGAATTACATCTACTGTACCTTCCACCTACTGCTCCCTATGGCCCCCTGAGGCAATTCTACAGACCTCCAGGGAGCTCCCTAACACAGTTTGAAAACCACTGGTCTCATGCAAAAAGATGCAGTCTAATGGTAGTCCTTTCAGACACAGAATAATGAGTGAGCAAATGCCATAGGGATCCTTATCAAATCACATTATTCTTCTGTTTTATTACTGAAAACAGTAAAAGTTGCCTCTTGCCAGGACTTCCAGCATGGGACCCTCCACTTCATAAGGTGGGAAGCTCAATGTTTTAGCCGTCTCAAAGGAGAGCACACTTGTGAACACCAGTCCCACTCTTGAAAGACCATCCTCCCTGCACCAATCATAAAGAGGGACTCGGTTTTTCTGTGACTCCGGTGTGAGGAAATGCACTGAGATCTCATCAGTGGGGTCGAACGTGAGCTTTGCTTGTATCCATGACCCTGTCAGCTAATTTTGTTCATCCCTGGCCATCTTCAGACACTCCTAGTCTCAGTCACAGACACAAGACAGGAAAGACAGAATGCCCTCTCACTTGTGGGTTTTAAAATGTGTGCTAAGGGGCACCTGGGAGGCTCAGTCGGTTAAGCGTCTGACTTCAGCTCAGGTCATGATCTCACAGTTCATGAGTTCAAGCCCCACGTTGGGCTCTGTGCTGACAGCTCAGAGCCTGGAGCCTGCTTCAGATTCTGTGTCTCCCTCTCTCTCTGACCTCCCTGCTCACACTCTCTCTCTCTCTCTCTCAGAAATAAATAAAACATTAAAAAAAATTTTAAAATAAGATAAAATAAAATGTGTGCTAAAATGTAGTGGAGGAAGGGGTGGAAGCAAGGGGCATGATTTGAGGGATGTTTCACATAGGAAAGATAGGGTGGCACTGTCTTAAGGGTCTTATGGAGATGGGTCTGGGAGAGAAAAGGCAAAGAGGAGCCAAGGATGACACTCAGGTTTCCATCTTGAGTGACTGGTGATCTGGAGTTTCCATTCACCAAGATAAGGATTACAGGTGGAGAAGCAGGACTCATGAGAGGCTGAAGACATCAGTTCTGGACTTGGATTCTGCTAAAATTCATAGAGCAGATGGGTTGGTGAGCAGATACATTAAATATGCTCTCAATGACAAAGGAAATAAAAAAGAATTCTACCCCACTTGGGGAAACCTCTTCTGTTTTATTATGTATGTATGTATTTTACATACATGATAATACACATAATGGTGATGTGTATGGTATGAAGGTGGGGCTCGATATTGGCAATTCTTCACCAATATTGGTAATACTTGTATGAAACATTGATGTGAACAGAAGAGGCTGCCTTAGGCCCTGACTGGCCACTCAAGGGCTGACAGGACCCTATATGTTTCAGGAACACCCATAAACCATTCGTGGCACACACCATGGAGCATGGATTGCAAAGCATTGACCTTGGGTTACTTACTCACAAGTGTCCTCTGGGGGTGATGAGGGGAATATGACCTGTCTCTTCCTAGAGGCAGGAACTAAATTTAGGAATCATAATCCTTATGTTCTCTATTTGCCGTGAGAACTAAATGGGGTAAAACATGTGAAGGAGTGCCAGGCAAGACCTGGCACCCAGTAACAGAGACCTATCATATTTACCTGGAGAACAGAAGCCATGATTTTGGGGGGTGGTATTTGTAACTCTGCCAGGCATATTATCAGCATCAGGCATTTAATAATGAGTAGTAATAACAGTTACCATTTATCTCATATGGACCAGAAAGAGCTCTGTTGTTGTGATTTCTGCAGTTGACTGGATCAGTAATCAGTTGGATTTGTATCATGCTTCATGCCTTCCTAATGTCAGATGCTGTCAGATTTACCTCATTACTCTCCACAGCATTCCCAAGGGGTTAAGGACTAATGTTGTTACACTTTTGGGGGGACCAATATAGGAATTCATAGGAATAATTGTTTCTGCCTCACAGAAGGGCTGTGAGGATTAAATGGGATGCCCCTTCCACAGCAGCAGGTGTTGAACTGGCCCCAGACCCAACACTCAGCAGTTTCCTTGAGGTTAGGCCCTTTGGGGTATGCTTTGGATTTCACTTGTCCTCCAGACCTGACCCAGCAGCCATTTGCATGAAAATCATGAAGACACTAGCAATAGCTGAGAGCTTGCAATGAGGAGGACTATGGGCTGCCAAAATGACTGCTGGAGGAATATCATATCTTCTTTTTCAACCCAGCTGGGGCCCAAGAATTCCCCTTCACCCCAACTCATGAAGTGAGGACCAGACCTATTGTTTTGATTTTAGAGAAGAGGCCAGGAGAGAGTCAGTTACTTGGCCAAGGTCACAGTGATGGGTCTGGCTCTGGCCTTCAGATCTCCTTACCCTAATTACAGTGTTCTTTTGTCCAGCAGACCCAATATCATGTCTCATTCTTCTGCAATACCTTGTTGTGGGGGGTTAAAGTAGGCACATTCTTTGGCGGGTAAACAGGAGCTAGTTTTGCTATATACTTTATTCCCTTTATGCCTGGGAGAAGGCAGGTGTGAAGGGGCATTAGTGTTAGCTGACAGCCTGCCATGAGCCCAACTCATTAGTTCGTTTCTGATTCTTGCACATGCAAAGTTTAGGATCCCCAATTAGCATCTGGGGGTAAATCATTGCACCCTCTCAAAGGTTTGTACTCTGAATTTGAAAATTGTAGCAAGTATTACAACTTTGTATGGCTGTGGTGGGGATGAAATAAAGCAGCCAGTATGTATACCCCAAATGAAAAGCAGCCATATGAGAAGACAGAAGAAATAAGATGAAAAAGGAAGTGAGATGATGCATGCAAATATGTTCTTCAATTAGAACTGATTAAAGAATCATATTCAGGATATAAAGAGAACTCTGATGAAACAACTCAAGACACATACATCCACACACACACACACACACACACACACACACACACCAGCAATAAAAAAGTTAGCAACAAATTGAACAGGCCATTTACGGCACTACAAATGGCCAACATAAAAGGAATAGGAGCTCAACAGCACAGGTAACAATGGAGATAAAACAGCAGTGAGGTTACATTTTTCAAATTGCAAATTGACAGACATTTAAAAAATTAATGATGCCAAGTGGGTATCACACACTGATGTTGGGTGAATGAGTGCAGATTCTTTGGAGTCAATTTACCTGGGATTAACCAACTACAATATATTTACCCTACTGTGCATCTCCAAAGTCTCCTCCTTCTTGCTGCCACAGGCCAAAACTGGAAGCAGACTGGGACAACTGATGCTTCCTGGAACAGGGCCATGGGGACTCAGATGTCACAGCCTTAAGACCCACTGCAGTGTTCTGGAAAACCTGTTTGGAGCCCTGGACACTTCATCAAGGTCAGGACCTTTGGGGGGATTCCCAGAGTTGAGCCTGAGCCTTGATGGAACAGCCTGATGCTCAAGGATTACAGACAAAGGTCTTGGGGTTCCTGTGAGACACAAATTTCTATATCTGCACTTCCTTCAATTATCCTATCTTGGCTTTCGCTAACACATGGAAGAGAAACCTGGACTTTGACTATGCATCCCCAACAAAGCTGGGGCTCTGCTCATTGTGAATTCAGGGGCAGTTTCAGAAATCTGGCAGAGCCTTCCTGTCTTCAAACTGAGTTTCTGGATATGAGGAGAGGGCTCATGGGGAGAAAGTACAATTGACAATGACCTGGGTTTGAATTTCATTAGAACTCAAAATAATGCACAAATCAGACTTCCCTTAAGTCTTTAGGCTTATGTATTCATAATAGAGTAATGTGAAATTGAGAGCCATCACTTTCAATTAGCCATTTAACCATCTATGTTAAAGTAGAGTGGGGAAGCCGGAAGCCTGATTAGAGTGGGTTTAAGGGAGAGTGAGGGAGAGGAAAGGGAAACGATCATATTAGTCAATGAAGCATCTCAGCACTTGAAGGAGTGTCAGAGAATGCTTGAACACAGTGTACTCATCTACAGGATGGGATGGTGAAATCCCAGGGAGGTGGGATGGAGTTTCAAGAAGGGGACAGGCCCTTAGCCTCTCTACACCCAGAAGAATGAAGAGCTCTGCTGGCCTCTGACAATAATACCCTTCACACACAACATGCACATCACACTCATAGAAAACATGAACTTCTCTGGCAGCCTGCTGCTGCTGAGTCCCGACTTGGTGAGTCTGATTTCCCTCCAGCATCACAGATCATCAATTCCAGGAGGGCTGAGATCTAGGTCTCTAGAGTTCACTATTGTATTCCCAGTGTCCAAAACTAAACCTTGTGTGCACGTAGTAGGCTCTCAACAAACACTTGATGAAAGAAGAATGAGTGTAAGTGCTGGCCAGAATGATTTTTCTCTATTTTCCAGAACAGGACGGCCACAGCTGATGACACTGTACCCTTCATGTATTTTGCCAACACCATGGAGAATGCATTTAATGACACAGACTGGCCCAGAGAGCCTACTGGTTCCCAAAGGTCTTGGAAGAACTGGTTCCAGAGAGGCCTACCATGTTTCACCAGGTCGTTTAGATGAGAGGTCAGAGCCAGTCTCTGCTTCTCTCACTGTTCACAGCCAAGCCAGCACACCTCCCCTTCTACTTGACCCAGAGAGACCCCAGGCCAGGCCTCACTCCTCCAGAGTTACCAAGGGTCCAGTTGTCACTCTCCTTTCCGTTTGTAAGGGAGAATACCAGAAACTCAGAAACTGAGACCACAAGACCCACATACACCCATGAACACTAATCAAGACCCCTCTGCTGCCACATGTTCTATCTTCCCAGTTTCTCAGTCACTAGTCTTAAAATAAATGTAGCACACTTGATTCCTTTGGTATCACGATATTTACTGTCCTTCTCCATACCAGCATCTCCTGTGGTTTATCATTTGCCTCTTTTGGTGAGGATGTTAGGAGAGGGTGGTGTTGGGGAGTTACCACACTACTTAACCATATGAGTTGGTAGTCCTGTTCCTTGGAACAGTACTGCTTGTTTCTCAACAAATGTTGGGATAAGACTGTGTTGATGTTGTGTAGGTTTCAGACATTTCAAAAAGGGTGGCTGTTGGTCCATGACTGAGTGACAGCAATCAGGATGGGGGACGAGAGTAGTGAGTGGAGGATAGGGAGGTTGGGTCAGAAGGAGAGGAGATGTTGCAGAACTCAATGCTTTTAGAGGTGTGAGAGCCACTAAATTATAATCTCACCACAACAACTCTCAACCCACCCTTGGAAAGAGTCCCTTTCAGTACATGGACTTGTCCATTACCTCAGATCATATATCTCATATTATGACACCATGTCTCTTTTTAAGCTACTCTTAGTATGTACTGCAGTAAAATAGTAGCAGGGGAAGGGCTGAGTCTGGTAAGTGCTTCCAGGAATGGGAAAAAACCTGGGCTTTTCTGGGACTGTTCTGCTTCTGGCTAACACTCTGCTACGGGAGTACAGACCCCTGAAGTCTATACTGCCATGGCCTAATTGGAACTGTTTGGTTCCTTGGAAGCTCCTGAGCTCACCAGGCCCCTAGACTTGCTGCATTTGTCTCTGAGTCTCACTGAGGAAATATGGGGTGCCAGGGCTCTGAAAGGCTATCCTTCTGTGTTTTCCATTTTTAGAGTATTTTCTACTAAAATATTTCAAAGTTGCAGAAAAACAGAGAGAACAATACAGAGGCCACCACCCCTATCTGATAACACTTTGCCATAAGTGCTTCAGATCCCTCTCTACCTTTGAATTAAATAGGATGGACACATATAAATCACCCCCAACCCATGTTCATTCATCTCCTCCCTAAAGCAGGTCCCCCTCCCTGGTGTCTGAATAATCCTAGGTCTTCTTGTAGCTTTAGAGCAGTTCCCCCTCCTACACCGGTGGCCCCCCACATCATCTTAGAAATGATCACCTGATGTCTCCTAGTATACATGGGGTGGGGGTGGGGGAAGAGCGATTCTACAACCCTGAATCCCAACCCAGAGGGAAAAAGCAAGAATACCGCCACAGCTTTTACAGATAACCCAGACCCCAGCCTTTCCCTGCCTATAAACTTGTTCTCTTGAGGTGGGCCCCATCTCAGTGTGGTGGCTGAGTACCTCATCTATTTTGACAAGAGAGGCCAGGAACAGCATTCTGGGCCCCAGCCCTAATCAAGTGTTCCATCCACATAGGCAGCTGATCTTTTGCCGGCTGATGTCCACACTCCATGGGTTCGATGACTATCTTAATGGTGGAGATGGGAAAGAAGGCAGGACTAGGAAGGCCCAAGTCCTGATGAGAACCATTCATCCATTGGGCCTACTGGAAGCTGTCTGGGATAACCAGACCATGCAGCACCGTGCAAGGTGACACACCAACTTTTAGCTCCATCAAGGTGCCGTATACTTGCAGGGGCTCACTCTGCTGAAATGGGTACAGGGAGAAAGTATGGTAGGTTGCCTTCTAAAAGGGCTTCTACAGATCCCTGAATCCTGGCACTCATGCCCTTGTATAATCTCTTCCCACTGAGCGTGGGCTGGACCTAACAACTTGCCTCTAACCAATAGATTTGGTAAAAGTCATGGCATGCCATTTCTAAGGTTAGGCTAGACCAAGACCGTGGCTTTCATCTTGCAGGAATTCATTCTCTCTCTCCCTGGCTCTTCCTGTGTTCTTGTTCTTATGGAGAGGGACACATGACAAGGAGCTGATGGCAATCTCTGGCCAACAGCTAGAGAGGAACTGAGACCCTCAGACCAATAACCCACGAGGAACTGCATCCTGCCAATAGCCACATGAGTGAGCTTGGAAGTGGATCTTCCCCCTGTCGAGTCTTTAGATGAGACCACAGTGCCTCGGCTGGCAGAGACTTTTTTTTTTTTTTTTTGACAGAGACTTGATTGCAGCCTTGTGAGAGATTGGAAGTAGAGTATCCAGTTAAGTCATAGCCATGGTAGCTCCTGATCCACAAACACCTAAGCTAATAACTGTGGATCATTTTAAGCTGCCATGTTTTGGAGTAATTTGTTATGCAGCGGTAAATAATAATGAAGACAACAGGACTCTCTGGAGGTTAGGGGCAGGAGACAGAGGCCTGACTCAGGCTGGGAAGAGCTTCCCAGGGGCCAGAGTGACACAGACTATGCCTATTTCCTAGTCTGACCTGCAGTCTAGTCACAGCTTTGTCACTAATCACCTCTGTCACCTTGGGCAAATCACTTGAAGTCTCTGGCTCAGTTTGCTCTTCTGTACTATTTGACTGATAACAAACTTTCAGGACTGTTGGAAAGATAACTATCAATTTAAAACCCGCGTGACAGAGGGGTGCCTGGGTAGCTCAGTCGGTTGTGTGTCTGACTTCGGTTCAGGTCATGATCTCACAGTTCGTGGGTTCGAGCCCCACACTGGCCTTTGCGCTGATAGTGCAGAGCCTATTTCCTAGCCCCTGTCTCCCTCTCTCTCTGCCCTTCCCATGCTTGCTCTTGTTCGATCTCTCTCCCTTCCCCCCTCTCAAAAATAAAAAAATCCACATGAGAAAATGTCTGATATATACTAGGCCCTGAGTAAATGGCAGCCATGAGTATTAACATAGTTGATCTGTGACCTTGCTTCCACCTCTCAGAACTCTCCTGTGATCTAGGAGGTTTCTAGTACTCAAAAGATGACAAATGAGCAAACACACACACACACACACACACACACACACACACACACACACACACAGCAAAATAAAACAAAACCCAGACAAAAATATGTTCCTACCATGTAGCACAAAAGTGTTTGTTCTCTAGGAAGAGAAGCATATTAGAGTGAATATTTTTCTAAAAAAATTCTTCTGAGAGGGAAGTTGTCCAGCTGAAGGCTATATCCCTTATACAAAGGAACAAATACTTGCATTTCTCTTTCCCTCCTCCCATCCTACTTCCCTCCCTTCATTGTTGCTCCCTTCTCTGTGTCCCTACCTTCCTCATTACCCCCTTCCCTTTCTCTAGCTCAGTTGCTTGTTTACAAGATCCCATCCCCTCAATTCTGCCTCTTCTCACTCATTTCACATCTACTGAATACCACAGAATTTCATTATTTTTTTCTTGTTTTATTTGAGATAAACTCACATCAATATTCTCATTATGCACACTGATCTCTATGTCTCCCAGGACACAGAAGACAGTCTCTGGCCACTGGCTTCAGGGGTACAGCTTAAGCTTAGAATGCCCTCTTCATCATTCCCTAGAGGTCGTGCATTTAGTAGGCCTTGATCATTCTGTAAGAGCCCCTTTTATTTAAGATTTTGTCTCAAGGACCTACCTTCAGACCTTTCACCTGAACATTTGGACTCTGTTTCTCTCCTACAGCCTCATCTCTTGCTACAACATGTTTAAAAGTTGCCTTTTGTCCTCAAAAAGAACTTTCAAATATGCTCTGGTCAGGGTCTTTGCACTCCTCTGAAACTACTATTTCCCTATTCAGCCTTCCACTTGTCCTTTTGTCTCCTGTGTTCCTGCCCCTAGAAAAAAAATCCTTCCTTGTTATCACATCTCCCCAGCCCTCTGTCACCCGTTCCCCCTCTGTAGTGCACACTAATATACTGGGTCCTTTCCCCCAGCACAGCTTTTCATATGCTAAATAGTCACTTTCGGAGGGTTAATATGTGTGACTGTCTCACCCAGACTCAGCTCTGCGGCAGGAGCTGTGCCTTGTTCCTGGAACAACTGGGTAGCTGACACAGGGATTTTATATACACCATGGACCCAATAAATGTATATTGAAAGAATGAGTCAATGAGCATGTTTTCATTAAGTCTTTATTGTGCCTATAATCTCTGATCTGGGACAATGGTAAGCAGTATCCTTTTTGTTTGTTCCACCATGGAGTCCAGAGCCTCCTGCCCAGCAGAAGCTGGATGTTTCCTAAGTTTGGGCTGAGAGCAGTCTTCCTGGAAGTGCCAAAGGCTTTTCTGCATTCCTGAAAGGAACATCGTCTGGCCAAGTGTATAGAGATAGATGTAGCTGCTGCCGCTGCTGTCATATTCCACATCCAAGAGGCAGGGTTATTAGGCCTCATCACTCCCACTTGCACTTCAGGACAGTGCTCGGAAGGACTCTGGGCTACGATGGCACCACTCTTGGCTATGATGGCACCAGTGGGTAACCAAGGAGCATAACTTGGCATCAGCACTAGAAACTCACGTGGAAATGGTGGGATTTAATGGAACAAGACTTGGCAATAAGACCTTACCTGTATTCCTCAGCAACCCCCCACAAACAAAAACAAAGCCTAGGCTCACAGCCCCCTATTCATCACCTACCAGAGAGGCTGACTCACACACACACACACACACACACACACGCACACGCACACGCACACGCACACGCACACGCACACGCACGCAGCATCATCTATTTTACCCTCACAGAAAGTGCTGATTGATTTGTATCCTGGCTATTCTGACTGACCTCAGGCTCTCTTTGCCATGATGACCCATTTGGATCCATCCACGTCCCTCTTTGCCCAGGTCTTTTGCCTCAAATTTCTCAGCTTCAGAGGAAGACATGTTTGATCTATAAATACTAGTCACACTTTTCTCACTCACCATCCGACCACAAATACCCACGTTCTCATTCTCCCAACCTAGGGGAGCCATCAACCCCCTTTTCAGGCTCAGAAAAGTCTCTTCTTCCTTCCATTCAGACCTCAGTTTCCACATGCATAACATGAAATTTTGAATAGTTTGGCTCTCACAGCCAGTGATGGTATGTCATTTATGAGATTGATACATTTGCAGCTGCCTTCTATCCCAGCCAGAAAGACTTGATATAGAAACACCGTGGGCACCGTTGCACTGAGGGGATCTTTGCCATGTGGCTTCCCATTGTGTCTTTTACCTAAGATGCTGATTGACACCTCAGGCTCCTTTTCTTACATAAAGCTTCCAACTCCACAGACCAGAGATGTGGAGTCAATGGCATCTCCTAGCCCAAGTCTCTGGAGGTGAAAGCAGATGTAACTGTCACTGAAACTTTTCAGAAGCTCTAGATAATGCCCTGGATATATTCTGGTGCATCTTAGATGGCTAGAACTTGGAAGGGCTACTCAGGATTCAGTCTGGTCCCTGAATGAATATAGGGATTTTTAATAACTGAGTTAAAGTGCTCTGGGTCATGCTTGCCCATGATTTTCTAATCCTGTTTTACCTTCTGTGGCTGATCTTGACTTCTACAAATGCACAGAATAGGAAGGTGGGTCTGGTTCCTGCAGCTATAGAAATTCCCCTTATTCTTTTGGACTTTTTGGGATACTGGTCCTGGCTAACTTCTTTCCTTACTCACTTAAGGATTTCCCTCCATCGGACAACCTTCACTGACCCCAATTTATCACCTAACACTGAGTATTCAGCCTGAGCTCTTTCAGAGCCCCAAAGTCTCTTTCCATCACTCTCTGTTATAATTGTCATATTTATTGTCCCTAAACTCTGGGACCAGAGGCAGTAGCTGAGCTTCATTCATCTCTGTATCCCCAGGGTCTGACCTGTGAAAGGATCCAAAGACCAGCGGTGTACCCTCACTGTTAATGTAAGGGATACTTTCACCAACACCTCCTCATATTTCACCAATAAATTTGCATATTTTAAAAATGTTGACAACATCAGATGTGAAGGACAAAGAAAAATGGATGTCATTCAATGCCATGCCTAAGAGTGTGAATTAGTACTCGCTTTTTGGAGAGTCACTTACCAATGCTTATCAATATTTAAGCATATATATCTCTTTCCTACTGAGATATAGTTCACATAAAATAAAAGTCACCCTCAAAAGATGTACAATTCAGGTTTTAGTATATTTGCAGAATTTGTGAAACCATCACCGATCAATTTTCGAACAATTTCATCATCTCCGAAAGAAACCCCACATCCATTACAGTCATTCTCCATTGTCCCCAACTCCCAGCCCTAGGAAACCATTAATCTATTTTTTGTCTTATAGTTTGCCTATTCTGGACACTTCATGTATATGGAATTATACAATATGTGGTCTTTTTGACGGCTTATTTCACTTAACATAATGTTTACAAGGTTCACACATGTTGTTATCATGTATCAGAACTTCATTTTTGGGGGGATGAAAATTTCCATTGCATGAATATACAACTGACGTTTACCTGTTACTCAGGTGATGGACATTTGAGTTGTTTACACCTTTTAGCTATTATAAATATTGCTATTATGATCAATTTTATAAAAGTTCATGTGTGGACCTATGTTTTCAGTTGTTTGGGGTATATAGCTAGGAGTGCAATTATTCAGTCATGAGATTTATGTTTAACCACTTGAGTAACTGTCATACTGTTTTTCACAGGGGTTGCACCATTTTACATTCCCACCAGCAACATAGGAGAGCTCCAATTTCTCCACATATTCTCTAACTTTTGTTATTGTCAGTCTTTTTATTACATCCATCTTGTTGGGTGTGAAATGGCATCCCATTGTAGTTTTGATTTGTATTTCCTTAATGACTAAGCATCTTTTAATGTACTTATTGGGCATTTGGAATATTGCCTTTAGAGAAATATCTATTCAGGTCTTTGCCTGTATATTTTGTTTTAGCATTTTTTCTAGCTTTATTTATTTCCATATCAGACATAATGGACATTGAATTACAAATCAAAAATAAAGAGAGAGAGAAAGAGAGAGAGGGAGAAATAAAAAGATCCACTAAGATTACTTATGTTATGACTACATATCAAAGTCTGTGTATTAGTAGACATAAATTCAATTCTTAGATGCAGGGTTAGCCATCCTTTTTACTTATTTTTAATTTTTAATTTCATAATTGAGACACAACATTAAGTTTAAAGCATATGATGTGTTGATTTGATACATTTGTATATTGAGAGATGATTACCACCCTGGGGTTACTCTAAACCTCCATCACCTCACATTACTACTTATCTTTTCTTTTTTTGTGGTGAGAATTCTTAAGACCCACACTCTTAGCAAATTTCAAATGTATTATATAGTATTAATAACTATAGTCATGATGCTATACATTATATTCCCTAAATTTATTCAACTTATACCTGAAAATTTGTACCTTTTGACCAATATCTCTCCATTTCCTCCACACCCTATCCTCTGGTAAACATCATTTTACTCACCATTTCTATGAGTTTGTTTTCTTTAGATTCCACATATAAGTGATGTCATGCAACTTTTACCTTTCTCTGTCTGGCTTATTTCATTTTGAAATATGTCCTCAAGATCCATGCATCTTGTTGCAAACAGCAGAATTTCCTTCTTTCTCATGACTGAATAACATGCCATTGTGTAGGTATGACACATCTTTATCCATTCATCGGTTGACAGATCTTAGGTTGTTTTCGAATCTTGCCTATTGTGAATAATGCTGCAGTGAACATGGGAGTGCAGATATCACTTTGAGATTGTGATTTCATTCCCTTTGCGTATATTCCCAGAAGTGAGATAACTGGACTATCTGGTAGTGTATTTTTAATTTTTAGAAAAGGTTCCATACAGTTTATGATAGTGGCTGTACCAATTTACATTCCCATCACCTGTCTACAAGGGTCCCCTTTCTCCACTGCCTTGTCTTAACACTTATCTTTTGTTTTTTTTTTGATGATAGTCATTCTAACAGGTGTGTGGTGCTATGTCATGATGGCTTTGATTTGCATTTCCTTGGTGATCAATGATGTTGAGCATCTTTTCAATGCCATTTATATGTCTTCTTGGGGAAAATGTCTATTTGAATCCTCTGTTTTTAAATCAGGTTTTTGAGGGACTTTTTGCTACTGAGTTGTATGAATTCTTTATATATGTTGGATATAAACCTCATATCAGATATATGAGTTGCAAATATTTCCCCCTATTCTGTAGGTTTATTTATTTTTGAGACAGAGAGAGACACACAGAGAGAAAGCACGAGTGGTAAAGAGGCAGAGACACAGAATCTGAAACAGGCTCCAGGCTCTGAGCTGTCAGCACAGAGCTCAGTATGGGGCTTGAACCCACAGAACTGTGAGATCATGATTTGTGCTGCTGTTGGGTGCTTAACTGACTGAGCCACCGAGGTGCCCCTCAATATATATTTTTAAATATCCCTTTTGATTTCTTCTTTGGCCCATTGGTTGTTCAGAAGCATGTTGTTTAATTTCCATTTATTTGTGAATTTTCAAGCCTCCTTTCTTTTTAATTTCATAAAAATGTGGCTAGAAAAGATACATGGTATGTTCTGAATCTTAAATTTGCTAAGACTTGACTTCTAACCTATTGTATGATGTATCCTGCAAAATGTTCTGTTTTCAATGGAGAAAAATATATTACTCTGCTGACTGGTGTTGTATGTTCTGTTAGATGCATTTGGTCTAAAGTATTGTTCAAATCTAAGGTTTCTGTATTTGTTTTATGTCTGAATGATATGATATATCCACTGTTGAAAGTGAGGTAATCAATCCCCCTACTATTATGTTATTATATATTTCTTTCTTCAAATCTGTTAGTACCTGAAGGATCTGTCAGACCTGTTTGCTTAAAATGTTTACATGCCCCAATGTTGGATGCATGTATATTTACAATTGCTATATCTTTTTGACGAATTAAAATCTGATCATTTTATAATGACCTTTTTTGGTGTCTTGTTATGATTTTGGGCTTGTATAGTTACTACTGTTCAATTTTGGATTCTACTTGCTTGGATATCTCTTTCTGATCCTTCCCTTTGAACCTATTTGTGTCCTTATACCTCAGGTGAGTCTCTTGTAGGCAGCATGGCTTTTTCCTTTAAAACATCCATCCACTGTGTATATGATGCTTGGAGAATTTAATCCATTTGTATTGAGAGCAACTATTGATTTATAATTTATATGGGAATCATTTATAAATGTCATCTTTTATTAAAATTTTAAAATAATAGTTTATTATCCAGTTGGTTTCCATATAACACCCAGTGCTCACCCAACAAGTGTCCTTCCCCATGACCATCACCCCCCTTCCCCTCTCTCCCACCCCCATAAGCTCTCAGTTTGTTCTCAGCATTCAAGAGTCTCTCATGCTTTGCCTCCATCCCTCTCCCCAAATATATTTCCTCTTCTCCTCCTCCATGGTCTCCATTAACTTTCTCCTAATTCTACTATAAGTGGAAGCATATGGTATCAGTCTTTCTCTGCCTGAGGCACTTCGCTCAGCATAACACCCTTAAGTTCCATCCATGTTTCTACACATGGCCAGATTTCATTCTTTCTCATTGCCATGTAGTATTCCATTCTATAGATAAACCACATCCTCTTGATCCATTTGTCAGTTGATGGACACTTAGGCTCTT